>NW_019296017.1:2965-14673 GCF_000500325.1 Leptinotarsa decemlineata
AACGAGGAAAAAGCTTTTCAATTTTTCCTTTGAATCGAAAATATCAACAAAAAAAAATCGAATACAAAATATATACGAATGTAGGCTTTTACGGCTGGCGTCAATGTTTTGGTTGGTTTTCAGGTTTTGCCGTGGTCTTTGGTTACAATCTCCAAACGTTTCAACTGCAACTGCGGCAGTCATCTCCAGTGGCGTGCTCGAAGTTCCCTTCTTGACCTATCAACTGAAACTGACACGGCAAGAAGAGTATTTCAAGCACGTGTCTGAAAATGACCGCCACAAATGCAGTTGAAACGCTTTGATAGCGTAGCCAAAGAAGAGTGCGGCAAAACCAGGAAACCAACCAAACTGAATACAAAAAAAGTTCGAAGTGAAAGAAAATTTTGAATGAGATATTTCTAAATGCAATTTATGACATTTTTTTCGGAACCTCTATCCGAAATTTGTAATAATAGCGAAATATCTCGTGGGTTGGGCTACCTATCGGGCGCGTCTCCAGCCTATGTGGCCTTACAAACGGGGTCGCCGGACAACTGGTCAGTGGCAGAAATAAGTAGGGTAAGGGAAACCAAACCTCCCCAAACATGACACCGTGGACCAGCCTACTCAAGCTTGTGACAAAACACATATTTGATTTGTTTCCATTTCAACTTGTATCATTTCGCCATCTGGTGAATTTTCTCGGTAACTTATCCGCCGCAGTGGAGGCCGATTCGAGTTGTTTACAATTTTCTACCGCCCTCAATCATAAGTAGCAACAGCTCTCATGCCCTCCGACAAAAATAAGGCTGCAACTGAAGCATCGTACCGTGTGTCCCAGATAATTGCACAAAAAAAGAAACCTTATGAAAACGGGGAAATGATAAAACAGGCGTTTTTAGAAGCTGCTGATTCGTTATTTGCCAACTTTAGAAATAAAGACGAGATAGTTTCAGCTATAAAATCTATGCAACTTTCTGCTAATACAGTGATGAGACGTGTAGAAGTAATGAGCAATGATATTTTCTTACAGTTAAGAACTGACTTAGATAACTGTGTTTATTTTTCACTTCAACTGGATGAATCAACAGATGTCGTTGACACTACCCAGATGGCCGTGTTCGTCAGGATTGTTTTTAGTTATTTTACGATTGAAGAAGATCTTTTGAAGTTCATTCCACTGAAAGGACACACTACTGGACACGAGTTGTTTTCTCATTTAAAAAATATTATTTCTTCCGAGAAAATTCCAATATCGAAAATGGTAGGCTTGACAACCGATAGCGCTTCAGCTATGGTGGGTTGTGATAAGGGTCTGGTGGCGTTATGTCGTAAAGATGAAACTTTTCCGCAATTTCTCTGTTACCACTGCATTATCCATCAGTAAGCATTACGTGGAAATTTACTGAAACTAAACAACGTTATGAAACTGGTGGTAAAAATTGTGCACAAGATTAGAGCTCAAGCGTTACAAAGAAGATTATTCAGAACCTTGGCCGATGAAGTTGACTGTCAATACGGGGACCTACTCCTTCACTCTGAAGTCCGATGGTTGAGTAGAGGACGGGTGCTGAAACGTTTCAATGATGTCCTTCTATCTGGCATAGTTCAATTTTTTAAACAACGCAATGAACCGACTCCGGAACTAGAAAACTCAATCTGGCTTAGAGATTTTGGTTTTCTCGTGGACATTACAGAGAAATTAAGGAAAAGGGTTAATCAAAGGCCATCTTCCACTATACAGTGGATGTAAGAAAATAATTATAATAATACTTATTTACTCTCATAACAATGAGAGAGAAGAGAAAAAATAATAGATCATATAGTTGCTAATATTCTGAACATTATTTTGGTCAATTTAACAATTTTATTGTACTGCCATACATTGAATTTCAAATTTTTCAATTTAGCACTGAACAGTAACCATGTGTGATTTTATTTCTTCCTTGAAGTGATGAATATTATGATTTGAAAGGGGTAAAATTCCATTCAGATGAGAAGGGACTATATAAGAAAAACATCCTTGAAATTTGGAAGTACGGTGCCTAGGTGTGTTGAATGAGTTAATTCTCAAATTGATCATATGTATGTCAGAATGACTGCTTAATAAACTATATAAATAACTAGATGTTTTAGTGTGAAGCAACTTAAACAAAAAAACTTTAATCAAATATTGGACCCTGTACCTCACACTCAGCTCCTTCATTTTTAACAAAAATGGTGTTCACCATATGGTATAAAGCATACGAATCGCATGCAAGCATTTTGTATACATTGTAACTTCTGCTTGTTATATTGCGGCAAAAAATTGAAATACACTGAACAACAATACCCGATATGGGGGTAAATAAGAGTTTTAACTAACCTGAGTTTCATTTCTTCTGATAAGTGATACTTGAATTTGTATAGCGATTTGAGTTTGAGGAATGATACTTTGAAAATGTTTGTCACATGTTCATGAAAAGATAAAGAGCTATCTATCTATGGTTACGCCGAGATTTTTAGCACTGTCAACCCAGTCAATATCTGCGTTATCGAGAGTGAGCCCAAAGTTACACTGAGTTTTTACTATTTATCATTGAGACCCTATGCATTAAACCAAAGTTTTATTTGGATTGATTTTCAGTCTATGATTCTCCGCGTATAGAAATGTTTTGTGCAAATCTGTGTTTATATTGGCCACGCAACTTTCTGAATCGGTGTTACGAGAAGACAAATATAATTTGTATCATCTGCGTATAGATGTACTTGACAATGAGATAAGAAAGTGGGGTAATCAAAAATAAACACTGAATCATCAAGGGTCCTAAAATACTTCCCTGCGGTACCCCTGAGATTGTTTCTTTTAGGGATGACCATGAGCAATCATCCAGTTTGAACCTCTGCGATCGGCCTGTGAGATAGCTGGTCATCCATTTTAGAGAAATGTCATCGAATCCTATGAACTTGAGCTTGCTGATGAGTGAATCGAAATTAACTGAATCGAAGGCTTTACTTTGATCAAGAAGTACTAAAATGGTGACTTTTGATTGATCTCTGAATCTCGCAAGATCGTCGATTACTATCAAGAGACTGCTCGAACGGGAGTATTCGTTTTTCTTCAAGAAAAGCTCTTACTTGACGGGAAACATTTTCATCGAATATTTTAGAGATTGAGGGTAGAATGCTGATAGGTAGGTCACTGAACGACGTTGATTTTCAATATTTGGTCTATTAGTTTGAGAAGTCTCATTTCTCTTATTGTTGATCTTTGGAATGTAGATCTTCACTCGATATTTTGACAATTGGATAACTAACAGAGTAATTGAGTGATAATGATAACGATATACCAAAGATCGTTTCTTTATGATGTAACAAAGATCTATAATGCCAATCCTGACTCGTTAAAAACCATGAATAAATCTGTTTTCAAGTACTCACTGAGAAACATGTTATTTGAGGATAGACTTCAAATATAAGTGTTGTGCTACGAAAGCAAGAGTTAAAAGTCTAAACATTAATTTAATCAATGATGATCTAGAAATCTAAATACTTGCGCAAGTGATCAGTTGTTTTGCAAGTGCATAATGAGAAATATATCGAGATACCGTCTAATTGCGATTTCCATAACTGTGATATAAATGTTCTAACTCGCATTTTTATTCCATTCATCTGTATGGAAGCGCAGAAGGGCCACATATTTTTAATCTTTTTTTCTAAAAGTTTCTCAAAATTTCGAATTAAATCCCAGAATTTCGACTTTGATAACGGAATTTCAATGTTATTTTTGAAATTTTGACTTGAATCGCGAAATCTTCACTTTAATCGCGAAATTCACACTCAAATCCAGAAATTTCGAGTTTAATATCGATTAAAGTCAAAATTTCGTCTTCAAATTTCGAGGTTAAAGTCGGAATTTTCATGGAATAAATAATAAAAACTATCAGTTTCAATTTTCAAATGAGTACTACCTACATAAAATTAAAATGCCACCTCAATCTTCTATTCAATACTTATCTATCATCATTTGGATAAGTAAAAGATATTTTGAACTCTACTGAAAATAATTTCCCAACACCAGAACGAAAATTACGGTCTCTTGACGAGCGATTCGCTAGGCGCATCCTCAGGAGGTCATTATGACATCTCCTGAGGACGCAACCTTGGTTAGCGAAACGCTTGTCAAAAGACTGTCATTTTTGTTCTGGAGTTGAGAAATTGTTTTCAATAGATTCATTATACGCCTGAGGTGTGTTTCAGACAGAAGTTAGTCACTTCTCCCCAAGCGGTTATAGCATACAAGTACTAGTAATTTCACGCGTTGAAAGACCTCGTTATCCTCAGGCCAAACATCTGAGAGTTATTGTTCGTAGAGGGTTAGGAGCTGGTTGGCGAGAAACATATTTTAACAAATTGTAACAACTGAGTCTGTACCAAAACACGACGAATTATTTTCGGTTGTTTTGGATCTAGGTTCTCTGTGTCTGTAGAGTAGGGAGTGTAGACCTACAGATCTTAGGCCACATGTGACCCATTGTACATTCTCCCGAGGAGTTGTCCTCCTAGGTCATCGTCCATTCTGTCCTTTCCAGGAAGGTGGACAGGTCACTGGGAGGCATCCCCTTTATATCGGCAGGTGAAGGCCAAGACTCATCGAATACACACTCTCTTTGGCAACTTCGAGGTGTCTCACGGCGACCTTCGTGAAGGTTTTGGAAAGTGCAGCGACATTACTGTCGTTGCGCGGCTTTTTCAACTTTTTTGGGATTCCCTCCGTGGAGGTGCTCGAGTAAGGTTGCTTTCCTGCAGGGGCAATCAGGCAGGTGGATTGGGGTGGACATTTGTTCTTCCACAGCCACCGCCATAGATTGAGGTTAGCTTTTCTGTCCAACCTCGGAATTGATTTCTGTTTTTTCTGTATCTGTTTTTGTGTTTGTTTCATGTGTGTTCCCACGAGTAGTAGGGGAAGAGTTGGTCATTCTGGCTGAGCCCCGCATTACCAAAGGAAGGCTGATTACAATGAGGTTTCACCCGGTTCCCCAAGAGGATCGTTCATGACTGCATATCACCCTGCGACGATTTAGCTGTCGGCACTCCTTTACACCTTAGCTTGGGTAGGCTGGTCCACGGTGGCATGTTTCGCAAAGGCTTTTGGGGAAACTGGTCCCCCTCACCCTAGTTATTTCTGCAACTGACCAGGAGTACGGCGACCCCGTCCGTAAGGCCACATTGGCTTCCCGGACAGGGCTCCCAGTGCTTGGCCGTTTCCCTATCCACCACCTGGAGAGGCGCCCGATAGCTACCCAAACCCACGGGAGGGATCTAGGTTATTTCTTGGATATCGGAACTTGCTAACTGACTATTTGAGTTTTTGTTAGATTGTTAATGTGCATTTTCCATTTCAAATGGCTGTTATTTCATGTGTTTTGTCCGTTTTAATGTATTTTTCTATATTTGTAGCTCCATATCACAATAAATATTTATTCTACTTGCCCTGATGTATACTGATCTATAGAAAATTTTATATTCTATACATTGATGGTGTTCATTTTTTGACATTTTAATTTTTTGCCTCTTTTTAACTCTTCTTCAAATATGGAATTTAGTCATGAAATAATTCAAATTCATTCAAGCAAATACATGAATTGAAAGATGTTCCAACCTCAACTTCAATATTCTAAAACAAAAACATTGAGTATTCATAATTCCATCTTTTAATATTCCAAGTTCATAGACATCAAAATTGATGAGATTACAGGATATGGAAAAATGAAACAATCTGCAAATACGCAAAGTTGCACGTATGCGAATCAAGCGTCCGTGAATCCGTTCTTTTTTTGACATTTTGATTTTTGCCTTGTTTTAACTCATTACTGTCGTTGATCGATTTTCGGACAATTTTCCTCTACGAGCTCAAATTGTACCAATGCGTTGCCGAAACAGTCAAAAAATTAACCAGGATTATGACAATGATGATGTTGATGAACTCACTGTTTGACATTGATTTCCGAAATTTTGTAGCGGATATTTTCACCTCAAAGATGAATCCCGAAGTGGTCGAGCAGGATGAAGATTTGAGGATTCTGATGGAGACTGACCCATCATAAACAGTGTTTGAGATGGTGAAAGAACTGGGCGTCAACTCCCATGCGGTTATTGATTGGTGGAAACGTATTGAAAAGGTCAGAAAGCTCGAAAACAACGATGGACAAAAATTGTCACGTTTGGGGGTCTGTACTACCAAAACGATCTGGTTGTGGATCAGATCGTTACGTGTGATGAAAATTGGGTTCACTGCAACAACAGGAAACGTTCAGGATAGTAGTTGGACACCGATAAGCCACCCAGGGACTTTCCAAAGGCAGAAAAATCCACCAAAAATAGACCATGATTATTGTATGGTGGTTAAACGAGAATATAATCCCTGTGTATTTCCCTGTTTCAGAAGATTCTAAATATTCTTTTCCAAAAATTATTCACTCCTAAAAATATAACCCCTTCAATTCAAATAAGATTCCTCTTGGCTGGGATTAAATCAAATAGGTGAATGAATGTCATTACGATGTAGTTCCCTAGGGCACTCCCTACAGTGATTTTTCTCATTTCATCATAAATGGTGACAAACTATAATGCAATATTGCTGATATATTTCCATTGAGTTCGATTTAGATCAGGTACTGCTACCATCAAACTATACTTTGCAATAAAAATTACTTATTTATCTTTGAGCTTCCACTGTGTAGAAATAAAAGTGAAAAAATGTTTATGACTACAATTTCAACAGAGTTCATCCAACTGGAACAAGTTTACAAAACTTCTGTATAATAAAAACTACATACGAAGAGACAAGTTGCACCAGTCACTTCGATCAATACATAAACTTGAATTAAAAATGTTTCTCCTGCTCATTTATTATCTGGTTCAGTCGATCAAGTCGGTAATATATTGATATTTAATAATACTGCGAAAGGAACACGTGAAGAAGTGAAGCAATGAGACCCTGCCATGTCATCTTCACGCTTTGTTACTCTGAATTTACCAACGGAAAGAAAAGAAAGCCCGATATATTTATTAAGCCAACCATGAAAGCAGCAGGAATGGAGAGGATTACCCAATTATTGCCAGATTAACCCCTGAAGGCGAATTGGGGCAATAATAAAATACCATGTTTAGAACTTACTAGAAGAAAATAGTTCACATTTGTTCTCCACGACCGATTGAGTTATTCACATATAATTTCGATACGATGAAAGATGATGACCGGTGATTGATACGGCAAATTCTTCTTGGCAACTTTGAAAATTAGGCTGAAATTGAATAGTTTACGAGTTTGTCATGATTTGATAATAAAATTTAGAACGGGTCCAACTGAAGGAGTAACGAATCAGTTTACAGGGCGAATAGCAATTCATTTTATACAGTGTTGACACACTCGAGATGAAGACACCCCTGTACTTCAGTGATTTTTGAAAAGAGATATTTGATTTTTGGTACAGACATAGACCTTCATGGGCCGCATTTTATGCAATAGTCAACCCAAGTGACAGCTCTAAACCCAGCCTACTGCGTTCCTGCGCAAAAGGCAGATTTTTGATATTTTGCTTCGTGTTGATGATACCGAAATAAGTTATTCGAGAAAGTTGTTTGAAAATCGATTTTAACCCCACATAGTTCAATTTTCAATAATTGGTTCTGAATAAGAAACTACAGAAATAATAAATTATATAATGTAGAAATGAGGATGAAAAACCTTATATTCACTATGAATTCATTGAAATTTTTAAAAATAGTTAGGTAAGGTCCCAAGTGAGTGAGTCTATTTGACCTTCCACCGTAACCCGCAAGGGTTTATTGCGGATTATGCCTATTTACAGCTCTGCCGAACTCTAAAAATCTGAATTGGTTCCCAGCGGGGCAGGCACAAAGTATGTGCTCTGCTGTTTCATCCAAACACCGGCAACACGAACTGTCTTTCAGCAGTCCGAGTCTCTGCAAATGATGATTCAAATGACAGTGACCTGAAAGAAAGGCTGTTATACATCTTAGTTCATCACTACTGTAGTCCAACAACTGTTTGGTATCAAGCTTCAAAGTGTAAATGAACGCCTTGGACTCGAAAAGTGGAGTAAGCCATTCCTGAAAGATTCTGCCAGAAGTCCATAAATCTTCCTGCCATCCAAATGTTCAATATTTGTTTGGCAAAGCCTGAAGCAATGCCAATGACAATGAAATTGCTTGCAACACCCTCCTCTGCAAGGGAGTCAGCAGCCTCATTGCCTTCCAGGCCAGTATGGCCAGGAATCCAGACCAGAGACAATCTGCCAGAGGCAATTGCTTGGCAATTTGCTATCAATTTGGATGTTGTTCGGTAGAAGTCATGAGCTTCCAATGCCGCTTGACTGTCCAAATATTTTTATTGACTTATGTATGTGGTTGGATTCTTCCAATCAATAGCGTGAATTTCCGTTTGAAATACAGTCGCCTGGATACCTAGGCAGATTGATATCTCTGTCCTGGATCTGCGACTGAAAACACCTGCACCAGAACCGGAAAATGTTTTTGATCCATCTGTGAACCAACAACTATCTGCTCTCAATATTTCCTTCTCCCGGAGGATCCAGTCCTCTCTACTCTGGAACAGTACTTTATGAGGCAGTTCGTAGTTGACAGTTGGAGGCATAATGTCAGAGGTAATTCCCAGAATACTGTGACTTCCGGTGAATAATAGTTACTAAGAAGCCACAGAGACATCGGTCGTGAATAAATGACAATCAATGAAGGGATTTTAACAGAAAATGAAAAGAACACTAATAATGAGAGTCAGTTCCAAATACTGTCTCTCTAAACTGGCCCGCACTCAATTCTAATACATTTCCCAATTCCTTTTCTATTATCATTGACCACTCTCCTAACTTCTCGAATACTCATTTCATGGCAGGCTTGCCGATTTCGTGGCCTAGGCTTGTGAATCCTGTTGTGGACAGTTCCGCAGGAGAAAAAATCCTTTGGAGTTATGTCAGGAGAGCAAGAACACCATTGTTCATATGGACTATTCCTATCAATCCAAAGTAATAAAAAATATTCGTTTAACCACTCTCGAACCATCCAAGAATCATGAACAAAAGCTCCATCTAGCTGAAAGTACTCCTCTTGTCACAGATGGAGGGGTAGATTTTCAATGATTTCCTTCAATTAATTATCAAAAAAATTCAATAGTCTTTCAGCGTATATGGTATCATACAAGCTGAAAAAAGGTTTATCCTGCTGCCCAAAATACCACACCATATTTTTTGGAAGGATTGGTCACCACAGTTTCTATGTAACTTTTCCAGTATCATGATTAACTTTATCGAATGCTTTTTGAAAATCTGTATAAATAACATCAACCTGTTTATTGTTATCTAGATGGTTGAGGACATGATAAGTGAATGTTAGTAGATTTGTTGACGTCGACTTTTTTGGTACAAATCCGTGCTGTTCATCACAAATGTTTTCGCCAAAACCCCTTAACACTTTTATATAGATGATCTGTTCAAACAGTTTCACAATAGCAGACATCACGACTATTGGCCTATAGTTTTCAATATCAGAAACCCTGCCAGACTTATGGATAGGTATCACTAATGCTTCCTTCCATAAGTCTAGGAACGTATTTGATTTTATTGATGAATTATATATATAAAGAAGAGGTTGCTTTAGCCATACTCCACATCCTTTAATAATATATGGTTGTATTTGATCACTTCCTGCAGATTTTTTTGGCTCAAGTTTCTTTAAAGCTTCAAAGTAAACGCTGTCGGTTACTTCATCGATTGTGAGACGGGTTTCAACATCACCTGCAAAGTTGATGCTGTAAGTCGCCTGGTCATTACTGTAGACAGATTGAAAATATTTGCCAAAAGAATCTGCAGACTCACTTTCTTTCACTCGGCAGCCCTGTAGCTTGAGTATGAGGGAAGAATTATTAGTTTTTTTTGTTGCTTTTCGTATATGACCAGAAATGTTTTGAATTAATGACATTAGTCAAAGTTAATGGAACAAATCTCGTTTAGTGCTTTGGTAAATTTGACTGGACATAGGTAGAAAGTACACTTTTGAAGGATATAAATGAAAAGCTAAGTTCATAAAGAGAAAGTGTATTTCCCTCACCTCGGTAATCTTTCATAATAAAACAGTGAATATAGCTCTTGATATGATAATGAATTTCTACGACTTTCATTTCGAACTGAGTTTTAAAGTAGACAAAATTGTTACCGCCGCCACAGTTAAAAACTCGTGACTATTCTTATTTACATCCGATATGCTCCATGCCATATTTGGTCATTCATTAAAAATCACCAGAATATGAATAAATTCAGCAAGCTTTCAAGTGGGCATCCATGGTACGATGTACCAACAGTTTTTATACTTTCGATATTGTAATTTGACTCGCGTGCCGTGTCTTCTGAATACCTCTCTCGGTTCAGTCGCGATTTACGACCCGTCAACTGCCTTACAAGATTCAATCGTATCGTAAATTATTCAAAATGTTGCATGGTTTGTGTAACTGCGCTAATACTTGTCAATGACTTCCAATTTCCGTGTTATAACTTGGAAAGAATGACCCTTTCAAAATGATCTACGGTGAAATCAATGCGGCGCAATTTGTGAATGTTTTCAGGAAAAATTTGATGTTTGACAACTGTCGAAAATGTTCAACCATGAGAACTCCATAGTCTTTTTCTGAATTTAATACACTCCTCCCCTGAGAACTTGGGATTTTTGATATAACCATCAAATCTATGCACAATGTTTCACTTCAAAATCAATTCAAAACACATAAAGTTACTCACTTTCATAGCACTATAAATCAAAACACATTGGTTTAGTATGTAAACTCAAATGTAGCTTTTTTGGTCTCGGAAATAGATTCAGAGGGAAAACCAAAAAGTAAAAAAAAAATTTTGTCAGTATCTTCTTCATTCGCAGACATATTGAAAGTATATCTATACTTTGCCATTGACACTTGATGTGGGCATCAGAGTATGTTCATAAAACTAAAGGGGTGTAATCTGACTTGGGCCACCCCCGTCTTTCAGTAGTTTTTGCATCGCCGATGTTCACTTATTACTGAATAATTGTATTTTTTATATCATCATATGTTTCAGTAATATTTTATCACATCTAATTTTCTTCTTCACGGTGTTCCCGGTGAGAAAACTGCATAAACGCCTCAATCACCCCACGTTCAAAATACTAAAAGAATGTTGTAACTATTTGATCAACTCATATTACAAAAACTATATCTTATTGCACATCTACAATATGAAACGAACCTGCATACAAAATTTCAGCCTCCAAAAATAAAGCGGCACGGAGAATCAGTGATGAAAAGGTAACTTAATTTAATGAACACGGCTGGCCCCCCAGTGGAAATATTTAAAAATCCTCACTTATTGCACATCTATCACATAAAAAAACCTACATACAAAATTTCGGCCTCCGAAAATATAGCGGTACAATAACAGTGATGAAAACGTAATTTTCATATGTAAATGCCCCCTCTCCATCTCCAGTGGGGGCGCCCTGGTTGGACTATTTCAAAATCCTTCCTTATTGCACATCTAAAACATGAAACGAATCTACATACAAAATTTCAGCCTCAAAAAATATAGTGGTACAGAGAAACGGTGATGAATAGGTAACTTCAATATAAGAATGCGCCTTGTCTCCCACGGCTGGCTACTCAGTGGAAATATTCAAAAATCCCT
>NW_019296018.1:0-14172 GCF_000500325.1 Leptinotarsa decemlineata
AAATTCATAAAGAAAGTAAGAGAATTCAAGAATTCCTTGTTGGAAGATCCTATTATAGTGTGAATGAATTCTACGAAGGCTCTACCAAGTAACTGGCATGTAGTTTTGTGCAAACAATTTATTAAAATCAACATAAAATGGTTATCAATGGCTACATTCACTCATCATTCATATACAGGGTCTATCACGACGAGAGTTCGTTAGGAATATATAGAGAACGATTCAAAATGAAAATTTGAAATTTTGCCGTATTGGGTTTGTTAATATTTCGCTCATATGTATATAAAGTCAATATCTGGGGAAAAATATATATTACTATTTTTCAAAAATCATTTTCTTTATTTCGTTTCTTCATACAATAATTTCATTTCAAATTTTACTGGTCTAATCTGCTGCGATACCTTTTAAACAAAAAAAAAACGATAAAAACTGGGGATCCGCCCAGAAGAAAGGTAAGGTGAACAATTCTGAAACCAGTTTTCCTTTTCTAATATCAATCGGTCAAATCGAGGTTGGTTTTGAGGGTTGAAACCCTTGTATCAATCAGGGTTTTACAAAATGGTCTTCTCAACTGAAATATTTGCAACTTACGGTCCCTTTCCGTTATACCGGAAGTTGAGGGAAACTTCCTTATTTCAAATGGAATACCCCGTATTTCATTACATTTTTGTATTTCTCAGGACATTTTAGGCCCAGTTTGTATAACAATGCGTATACCCAAATTTGTTATTTTTCGAGATATTAATTTATTCTGAAAAATTTGACAGTTACAGCATCACTCCGAAAAAATCATAACTCATAGACAGTAACAGTTGAAAATGTGAAATTCCACAGAATCACACCTCAAGCATAAAGTCATGAACAGGTCCATCGAATTTTCGGAAATAATTTACAGGGTGGTCGAAATTTCCACCTAAACCATAACATTCAGAAATCTGACGAAACACGATTTTTTCAGATGGAAACCATACATTATTATATTATTTTTGGATACTACGAGAAAAAAAATGCAAATGTACGAAACAGCCTGTGGGGATAAATGAATGTGACACCATGGCGGAAAAATTTGCGAAATTATGCAATTACCGAATCCTGAATTATATACTGGTCACTGTTTCCGAAGTTCATCTGGGACTATTTTAGTTAATGCAGGGGCAGATCTTTTAACTTTAAAACGCCATGGGGGTTGGAAATCCAGCAATGTTGCTGATTCTAATATCGACAACTCCATAGCTAACAAAATGAAAATTTCAAAAAGTATAGTAGAATTCCTTCAGCCTCCAACGCCATTAGAACCTGAACACAACAATGACAATTAGTTAATGACATACAAATATTATTATATATGTATTTTGATTCTCAATACTTGAAAACAACGCAACCGTAAAAAAGTATAGTGTACAATATGTGAGAAAATGTCATATTTCTCACTCGCTTGATTTGCAACAAACTCCTTCGCTCGTGAGAAATATGTCGTTTTTCTCACTTGTTATACAATTTACTATTTCTTACTTGAAAAAATATTCGACTCACAACAGAAAGAGTTCTTCTGCATCAAAAATTTTATATTTCATATCTATTCGATGTTTCAAAATATTCAAATTCAATTTTCAATTATACAACTGGCAAAGTTTATTGAAAACGTGTAGATGACAGTAAATAAAGTGGCACCCACCGAGTTGTGGTAACTTCATTAAATCGTGACTGGGTTTCTCATCAAGTTTTCAATTCACCAAAAGTCATTAACTGCATTTCATCCACCAGAAACTCAAAATGTCTCTAATTAAACTGGATTGTTACTTTCCATAACTTGCCTCACTGATGAGGTATATTTTATTTTGCAGTGTTCAGTTGTAAACGTGAAGGCTGAACTGAAATTATTAGCAAGTGTTAAGACTGTAAATTGTACAAACTGTTACTTCATGTACGGTACGGGATATTTCGAAAAATATCAACCTCAACCTCAGTCGGAAGTTAAACAAAACCTGAAACCTTTGTTTGTTCAACTTTGTTGGTTGAACACTTCATAATCCGCCATTTTATAGCTCTGTATCTGTATTTGTAGAGTAGAGAGAGTGTGTGTAGACCCACAGCACTTTGGCCACATGTGACACCATCCGTAAGGTCTCATTGGCTTCGCGGACAGGGCCTCCAGTCCCCTGGTCGTTCCCCTATCCGCCACTTGGGGTCGCGTCTGATAGGTAGGTATAACGAGACTGCAGTGAAATAGACAATGTTTCGGAGGATGAATTTGAAATTTTTGATCATGACAGTCACAGTGAGTTATCTCAAGGTAGTGATAGTGATGAAAGTGCGGAGGAAGAAGAAACAAATCAAGAAACAACAGGGGAAAAGGAATATTTGTATGGAAGAAATCGCTACAGGTGGTGCACAACACCAGTTACACCCACATCTCGTACGAGAAAACATAACAAAGTAATGAAAGTGCCAGTTCTAAAATGAAAAGCTCAAGAGCTCAGAAATAAACCAGATCCACGCTCTGTCTGGAAATTACTATTTACCGATGACATGCTACAACATATCATACATTTTACCAATCATAAAATAAGTTCAATGCGCACAAAGTACAAGGTGGATTCGAGTAACTTGAGAGATATTGATTTGATTGAGATGAGAGCTTTCTTTGGCCTATTGATATATACCTCTGTATTCAATACAAGCCATGAAAATATCAAGACTCTTTTTGCAATAGATGGAAGTGGGAGAGACATATTCAGGGCAATAATGAGTAAAAAACGATTCGCTATAATTTGTCTGCTCTGAGGTTTGACAATCCAGAGGATAGGGATGAAAGGATAAAACAGGACCCATTAGGAGCCATTTTCTCCATATTCAACTCATTTATAAATAGCTAAAGTGTCTACGGAATGGGTCAGTCAGCAAACGTCGACGAAATGCTCGTAAGCTTTCGAGGCAAAGTTAGATTTAAGATGTATATGCCAATGAAGCCTTGCAAGTATGGCATCAAAATGATGGCTCTAACGGATGTTAGAAATTCTCATCTTTTCAATGCATACATATATGCAGGAAAATATTCTAATGGGATTGAACTTGATCCCGAATCCAGGGAATTTTCGAAGCCAACGCAAGCGGTCTTACGCCTTGCACGGCCTTTGTTTGGGATCAATCGCAACGTTACGGCAGACAACTGGTTCTCTTCAGTGGAATTGGCAGATATCTTGCTGGAGAAAAATATCACTTACGTTGGAACGATAACAAAAAGAAACAAGAAAGAAATACCACCGTCTATTTCACCCAACAAAAGAAGGGAAGTCAGATCAACATTATATGGTTTCCGTGAACAATCTACTATGATCTTGTATGTGGGAAAGAAGAACAAAGCAACTGTACTTATCTCTACGATGCATGATCGGATTTTCACTGATCCAGAGACGAACAAATAGGAAATAATCGTTTACTACAATGCCAATAAAGGAGGAGTTGATTCTCTCGACGAGAAATGTGCAAAAAGTACTTCAAGTCGTCGTACATGCAGGTGGATGGCCCTTGGCAATTTTTTTCGTATTCTTGATGTCTCGGTAGTAAATTCCTATATATTACACCAATGTTATGAAAATAATGAGGTGATGAGAGAAAAATCAGAATTTGCTAAAGAATTAGCTGTAAAACTTGTGAGAGGAAACATAGAAAGGAGATTACAGAATCCCCGTATGCCCCGCGAATTACGCTTCACTATATCACGTATCCTTGGCAGACCGGAAGAAAATTTACCTGTGATTTGATGCTTCAAAAGCAAAAGGCATGCCATTTGTGTCATAAGACGACGCATCGAATGACAAAATATCTGTGTGTGGAGTGTGTGAAGCCAGTATGCCTGCAGTGTTCCAAGTCGAAATATGCGAAATTATTTTTGATCAAGTTTTTGTTCGTTATTTTATGCAAAAATATTTCAAAAGAATGTGTACCTGAGTACAAATATTATTGGAGATTTTTTTTGCTTTCAAAAAGTGCCAGTCTCACAGACGTACGTTACCAGTTGTGTTACAAAATTTCACGTTACCAGTTGAGGGTTAATCCTAGAAATTACTTTGACCATAGCATTCGTCCAATTTAAGCGACGTTGAACAATATTAGCAATTGCTCGGATTTTTTTATGAATATTATCATGAATGGAAATCAGAATATATTTTTTAGTAACTATTTTGAGTTCGAATTTCAATATTCAATAGAAGTAAGAAACGAAATGTTGCAAATTTTGTTATGCAAAAAAAATTGAGTGATGCTATTCTACACGGTGGCTGAAAAATTAGTGTAGGCAACGCATCCGAAAACAGTTTTTGAACACGCAAACTTCCCGTATCAGCGATAGTCGCCAAAAAAACAGTATTTTTCGAACTTGTTCCGTTGATCACTATCGTCAACTATTTTATAGAATCAATCTGTTACTTTTGAGGATCACAATGAATTGCATTCAATACGCAAAGAGATTATTTTCCTATTTCTCTTCCCGGAATCAATAATGTTGATAATTAAAATAAAACAACTATATTCCCTTGAGACTCTGCCGTTATTTCAGCGCGTAACTTTAGAGTTGAATTTATTGTTTAGAATAGTAATCCGAAGGGCATATTGTTTCTTAAATGAAAGCGTTCATGTCGAATCGGAATTAATCAAGTGGGGAATTAGTCTCTAAGCACGATTGCCGCAAGTAATCCCTGACATAATCATCTATTCTGAATACAAGTCATAATGGAAGAAAGGCGGGCATTACTTCCGTCAGAGGAGACTAAACTTCGATTCAAAGGACAATGAAGAAGTATGTTCCGATTTGTTTGTTAATGAAGGTGAATTGGTGCTTTATTGGAGAAATAGGATTATTATATGGAATTTCCGAAACGTTTCACGTGACACAATTGTTTCATGTTGTTATCTATCTGTAGCAAGTCATATTGAACTAGATGAAAAATCGCATAAATCACAAGAGCTCAATAACGGTGTAGCATTTATTTATTTATACACGGACAGGCTCATTTCGAATACAAATATTACAGTGCTTTATAGTAGTCGATGCAATGCAGTGGATTGAAAGTAAATTATGAGAATAATAGTGTGATAACTTCGGTAGATCTTATTCTGTCAATAGTGTAATAACGTACAAGAATTGAAAGGGTCTAGTGTAACATCTACGGGTTTTTATATATATTTGTCACCAGTGAAATAACACTTAACTTAACAATCCAACGTTCAATTTTTGTTTCTGATGGAGCGAAGTCCTCATATCACTCTACAAGTCATTGCTAAGTTTGAAAGGTTATTTTTTCCCATAAAAAAACACGAAATTGTTTTGAAAATAACAATAACTCACAAACATATGAGTAGAATATCATGAAATTTCAACAGCTTTCTTTTGTAGGTCACTAATAAAATTGGAAAAGCGGTGAATTCAATGAAACTAGCTCCATCTATGTGTTAGGCTCGAGACTTCTCAGCTCATGTAGTAGGTTGCCTGAATATTTTATTCTAAGACGCACGAATATAACTTGTCAATTTCGGAAGTAAAACGGATCAATGTTTCCAGCGCTACAGAACTCCATCCTGAACATAAATAAGGAATTGAAGATATTGAAGAACAAAATAAGAATTTCATTTTGTTTATTCTTAGAGAGGGACTGATAAATGAGGAAATCATGCAAAACATTATGGTAATGTGGTACTTAGGACGCCGTTCAGTACAAACACAGACTTATTTATGACACGTGAACTACGTCGGTTAATTTTCCGGATATTACACGTTAGGAAAGTATGATTAAATTAATATGAACTTGGGATAATATGATGCTGTCTGGGTAGAATCCATCAATTTGGTCTCTCTCGCGCATTCCCCAAAACGGCCGGATAAGCGCGTTCACCAAAATGGTTGATTGGGCGCATCCGCCAAAATTGTTGGTTGTGAGCATTCGCCAAATTTGAAACTCCAAAGGCATATGGAGTTTTGTCAAACAAGTATATTTTATTATTGATTCAAAATCTNCTTTGTCTGGTGTGAAAGATTAGATACTCAGTTTTTTCTCTATTGAAATGTAGTTGATTAGCTGAAAACCATAGTCCTAGTTTACCAAGAAGATGGTTACAAGCTTGTTCGGTCATTTCACTGCATTCCTGGAAGACAAGAAAAGATGAGTCATCAGCATACAGCGTGATGGTATACTCAGGTAAAAATTCCACTATGTCAGCAATGAATGAAGAAAATAGTATAAAACGAAGTATATTTTCAAAATGTTCACTGCGAACGTCTTGGCAACATCATAATCTCAAATAAAACTGTCTTGTAATATTATTTAAAATATCAGGCGTGACCGACCTAATCGCAAGCATTATTGGTTTTTCCAAGTCATTCAAATTGGAAGGTTTAGTTTTGTACACATTTCTCTTTACATATCCCCATAAAAATAAATCTGATGATGAAAGATCAAGTGATCGCGCTGGCCATTCAATCGATCCTTGCCTCCCTATCCAACGATTGGGAGATTTTGTATCGAGGTATTGCTGGACATTAACTAGGTGATGTGGTGGTGCTCCATCCTGCTGAAACCATATCGTATCCACTGGAATTTGAGGGTTTCCTGGATCAGGATATGAATTTGCTAAACTTGGAATGACATCATTTTGAAGTAGTGCCAAATAATTATCGCCATTCAAGTTGCTCTCAATGAAAAAGGGACTGATGATATGGTTTCCTAAAATCCCTGCCCAAACATTAACCTCTTTAGGGTATTGCTTATGTTCCTCTCATCCAGTGAGAACTTTCCGTTGACCAGTAGCGGCAATTTTTCCGATTAATATGACCGTTACGAGACAAAGTACACTCACTGTGAAAGACAGAGGACGAATCTCATTCGGCGGTCGATGTTGAAGTTTAACTTTATAACTGACTGCTTCACAGAGCCTCTTATATTTTCAATATTCATGCATCAATGTTTCCGTCGACACAATGGATGGCGTTTGCGTAATGTAATATGCCATTGCCTTTACTATCTGCCTAAAATAATGTTTTTGGTCAACCGCTTCAAAAACTGTCAATCATGATTGGAAATTGTTAAGTATTTCTGCAAGAATGAATAAGACAAATGACTGGATGATTGTTTCGACCACCATCCTGTGAAACAAATGTTCTCCTTTTATTTTGTATACCGATTTCTCAAGTCATTGAAAGAGATATAGTCACGAGAGTTGGAAAGTTTGTATCTAAATATCATGAGAACCATAGGGTTTTTATGTAGTGAAAACAATCCACTTTGTTCTCTTAGCTGAGTAATCAAAAGATTATATATAAATCGTATGGAAACATCCTTTCCGGATGATAAATCGAATGAATTGAATGGATTCGTCCTCTCCCAGTGCGTTGCTGCTGAATCTTTAGTTATTTCCGAAATGTTGATAGTGAAATTGAAATATCTCCTGAATGATATTTCAGAGTTGGGGTTCCTTATTTTGAATGAAAACAATAAATGAAAACAAAGTGTGTATTCACAACAAAAAATTGTTCCTAAGCAGCACCGAATAGAGCACAATTCTGGATGAAAATTATAGGTGGTTATGGAACAAGTAGGGTAGGGCGGGGCTAGTTGAGCATTGGGGTAAGTTGGGCAATCAAAATATCTCCGAAACTATAGTCTAATAGACCATCGAATATGGAATACCCTGTATAATTGTACTAATATTACTGTTGATGTATCAGTGTTGTATCCTGTACTATATAAATATTATCATCTTTATCACGCACAAGCTTTAAAGCTTCAGAGAAGTTTCAAGTCTATTTTCAAAGTTGGATAGCCTTTTTTCTTTCTGTTTTTTTTCTATTTTTGAAAATAAACATCATTATCATTATTAATACTGTAATAGAATTCTTGCATCGGAGCATTTTTCCTAAATATAATCAAATATGTACTTTTCTACACCATTGACTTAACACCTTCTGCGGCAAAACACACACTTGTATTGGCCATCATTCTTGTCGATAAAGGAAACCTGTGCAAATTATTGTTTCCGAGCAGTTTTTTGCTTTGTTTCCATTGGAAACGATTTTGACGTTATGCGAAAGATGTGTCGCATGATGCCTACATATTACGTTTTCTTATAATACCCGTTTCCATTTCTATTTGATTTATCTCTTCCCATTCGTTGCTGACGTTACATGATTTGTGATTCCGCTGTCGCTTCCAAGGTGCTATAATGCGAGAAAAGAGAAAAATGCATCATCGTTTCCCTTGCTACGGTCGTTCTTGGTTGTTTTTCCTAGGATAATCACCAAATCAAGTGATACCCTCTACCTTCGTCGGTTGCGGAAAGTTGAATATACTTGTATACGTGATCAATGAACCTCTTGAGCAGATTGATGGCTCTGCACAACACAAAGTCGTCTTCATTCCAATTGAGTATCTTTCCTTTAAATCAATTTTTCATTTTTTTAAGGGTATACTTCTTAACGAGTTAAATGCTTTAGTGAAAATGATCAACATCTATTTTGTTTTTCCAATCATGTATACTATCTATCTTCCACAATTTTCACGTTCAATTATCCAGCGAACGAAACAAGATTTTTCAAACGACTTTCAATTTTGTTTCAAAATGGTATTCTCTCTACAAAAAAGATCCATCAGATATTCATGCAAGGCTAGCTACAGGGATTCATGCCGCCCATTATTTGTGAAGCGGAAAATTCTGACCTTAGTATGTCTTTTCATTTTGGAAACAGTGAGTCTCATGCACAAAAAAATATAAATATGAATTTAATACCACCTCAACTTATAGTACACGTCAGTCTTACTTCATTTCCCCTTCCAACACCTACTTTCGCCCTTACACAAAAGTCTATTATTTTCAAAAGAAAACTATTACTCAAACACCTTCTCATTGATTCAAGGCGGATATTCATTGAAAATAAATTCATAAAGAAAGTAAGAGAATTCAAGAATTTCTTGTTGGAAGACCCTATTATAGTGTGAACGAATTCTACCAAGTCTTTACCAAGTAACTGGCATGTAGCTTTGTGCAAACAAGTTATTGAAATCAACATAAAATGGTTATCAATGGCTACATTCACTTATCATTCATATACAGGGTCTTTCACGACGAGAGTTCGTTAGGAATATATAGAGAACGATTCAAAATGAAAATTTGAAATTTTGCGGTATTGGGTTTTACAAAATGGTCTTCTCAACTGAAATATTTGCAACTTACGGTCTCTTTCCGTTATACCGGAAGTTATTTCAAATGGAATACCCCGTATTTCATTACATTTTTGTATTTCTCAGGACATTTTAGGCCCAGTTTGTATAACAATGCGTATACCCAAATTTAGGGTTGAACTCGAAACCGGTCGTATAAATAAAATTTACCAGTCGTATTTAGATCAAAGTGTTTTTATTCATATCATATAAGTGATCATGAATTACTATGAAGTAAACAAGTCATCAATCACACATATCTTACACACGCTTTTCTTATTCAAATTTGACGATGGAAAGTACTCAGTAAAAGACCCTATTTAGAAGAAAATAAAAATACTTTCTATTTCCAGATGAGTCAACCAATACAACAGATTGTTCATTTGAAAACTGAAAAAACATATACTGTAGTGAAAAGCTCAAATGTAAGAGATATCCAAAATCATTGATAGAACTGATCTTTGGTATACAACAGAGTTGATAGAAAATGAGTGAAGTATTTCCCTATATCTTCGATAGTATAAGGATTATCTACAAAAAATGATGAATTTTTATGGAGATAGCCCTATTTGCCGTTGAAAATTTCACAAAAAATCAATAAACAATTTTTAAACAACGTCGAATCGTAATGTTTTGAGAATTCAACAAAAAAAAATTATTTGGTATCAAGGAAATGTCCTAATAATGAAATATTAAAAAAAAAACAGTTTTGTCAAGAATTTTTGGTACAGTTTTTGTAATTTTCATAGTTAGAGAAATATTAGAATAAATATGGAATTGTAAAGATTTCATTTTACTGACAACATCAGAAATTATCTAGTTGATTGATGTTGTTATTGAATCTGGAAAACGGTGATTGTTTTCTCTTCTAGAAATGATATAAAAAAACAAGGAATTCAGCAAATTATTGACGATTCAATAATCTGTTGCACATCGAATGTCTACCATTATAATATATATAAATGAAATTTCCCTCCTTTCATAATATACTGTTTTGTGTAGCAATCCTGTAGATGATTTTTGAATCCATTACGAATGTTTGAAATACAAACTGAATAAAAAATTTTTTTTTATATAGTTCAATGTTCTTATAGAAGTACTTGTTTCTAAAATATTTTTGTATCATTCAATTCAATATTTATATGAAAGTAGCTGTTTCGAAAGGTTTTTTTTCCAGTTTATATCTGAAATTGATTGTTTCTTTCTTTTCTACAGAAGATTTTCACTTCTTTGTATGAAGATGAAGAAGTAGGAAGCCAAAACCTTCCTTTGCCAAAAGTTATAGTCCATGTTGAAATGTTGGTTGTTTTCTGAAAGATAACAATTAAAGGTGGAATTGATTTTCTTCAGTTCGAAACTTTTTTCATGTGTTCGAAGACTCTTGTTTTGATATTTCTTGCAGTGCTTCCTACGTGAGCTTTTGGGTACGATCTACTTGTTAATTTATAGACAGACACCCGATTTGAGTGTCAGACCCAAAATAACCTTTCAGAAAAGGAAGAGGGTATTTCTATCATAACTGAGTATATTCACAATTCTTAGGTCAACACTCTCATCGAGTCGAGGCATTAGTGTGAATGAAATTTTTCACCATTCATTATGCGCCGTACTGACTGCACAAGACTGGCTTCAATTAGAGTGAGATTGTCATTTGCAATTAATAATTAAACTGAATTCCACTGAAAACCCCGAGGACACCAAATGAGAGCCCGGTGGCCTAGGGCTGAATAAAAACTGATCAAACGGATCTAATTCTATTCAGTGGTGCAAGAGGGTGATTAAAGAAGGAAGGAAATGCCTTTAATTAACATTATTCCACTGTAGACCATCCGGACTAACGGGGGATTAGTTCAAACTGCAGAACTGACTGTATAATCGAGGATCTACCTAGTGGAGAGAGTGGAACGTATTACAGTAGGGATATTTGTATTCCCCGACTGATTGTAAATATTTGTTTTCCATCAATGATAATGTTGAAACTGTGTAAAAGCTTTTTTATGGGTTTTTATGCAGTGGTCTGCAAGTTTTTATGCCTGATGTTTTCTCCACTACTTTAGATAGTGTCTATCGCAGTAGTAGACAAAACATGAGGCTTAAGAACATGCAGAATATGGCGAAAATACCAAGGAAATTGCTTTCACACATTCATTATCGATCGTTGAAGTTTAAATATTTTCATTATTATTAAAGGCATAGGCATACTTGACATCAATAACGTCATAGAAATATGACAAGGATATCTTTGTGAAATGAATGCAGACATAACATGCCATTTTAATACTTAAACAGAAAGTGAGTATTGAGATTCTTTCTTTTTTTCTGAAAATCGATCGATTTCATTAATTCCAATATATCTCACATTCAATCACATTCAATCAAAGTGATTATTCAGATTCTTTCTTTTTTTCTGAAAATCGATCGATTTCATTAATTCCAATATATCTCCCATTCAATCACCTGGTGAATAGTGGGAATTCATGACATGCTACAGATTTGAAGTGAGAGACATGAATAACACTCGAGCTGAAAATTTTCTCAGATGACGGTCCATTTGTTTCAACTCGAACTTTGTTACTTTTGAGCGAAACCAGCAATAGATAAAACCATTCCTCATACGGAATAGTTGTGTTTTCTTAAAAGCCGAGAAAAAATTATTATTGATGTAGATGTGAGGCAATATGCTTTAGGTCATAATTGAGCAGGTACGAGATGTAGAGGTTCAGGTAATTTCTTAAAGGTAGTCTCAATTATGGTTACCTGTAGTATATAAATATGAATGTAAGGATAATTTAATGTATTAATCACGTAAAAAAGCTAATGTTTAGCGAAACATGTTGTGATATATTTTTTCAATAAAGTTTGTGGAGATCAAATCGTTTAGGAGTAGTTTGTGAAATTACTATGGATCTTCATCAAGTAATGACCGAATCAATCAGACTATTTTCTTGAATACATAAAAAAAGATATAACAATATCTACGTAAGCATAGAAGGGGAGTAAGAGCTTTGCTTACTATTGCTGACATAGGAGGATGGGAAAGGTGAATATGCTTACGTCAAACTGAAACGGCCCCGTATTGATGAATGTAATGTTTCGAAAAAAAAATTAAATTCGAAGTGACAGTGGCGCGTTGTGTTTATATATAGCAAGGTATGAAATTCAAAGTGAGCAAATCGTATCCATTGAATTTTGGAAAATTCTTCAAGCATATCCCACTGACTAATGATGAAGCTTTTCTTCCTTATTCAGAGAAATCGGGCAAATTTCGGATATGCATTTGGTTAGTACCTAGTACACTAGATGGAGTGACATTTTGTTATTCGCTCCAACTTAGGAAGAGGAATGAAATACTCGGAACGGATTCCGATTTTCAAATATGGAATATCATTGACTTTAGGCCGATGATGGCCACTATTTTGCACTGATGAGTGGCTAAGGAGCCAGAAACCGGTGTGCAAGTGTGCCCATTCCATAATTGAAGGTCGACCCTTTGAGTTTATTGCCATTTGCATATGCAGAAAATTTTCTGTGAAGATTCCTCCACTGACGCCTGTCGGATATAATCCAACGCCCTTCGTGGTAATAGCCAGGGAAGTAGTTGTTTTCTGATAGGCGTCAGTCCATTCAACCTACTGTGTAGGTATATTCGAGACTGGCTTGAAGGTTTAAAGTTCATTTCTTTAGATTTGTTTACTACCAGTCTTCAAGCATTGCTCACTGATCAATAAGAAAGTTCTGGAAAATTCTTCAGATAACCTAAAAAATTAGATTATTCAAAAGAACCAGGCCAAATAACACAAAATTTTCAATAGTTTCGACTAGAAAAAAAATGAATACAAAATCAAATGTCGAATAATTCAATATCATTATCAACTTCTACACAGTTTCAGAAAGAGCATCCAGTACCAAATTATCACGTGGTGTCCTGTCACCCAGCGGTGAACCATTCAGTCTGTACCAAATTGTCACGTTGCATCCTCAAACTGTCACGCAACTCGTCATTCAATCAGAGCACACGCTCTTGCATCTCAGAACATTGTAGAGGGAGATTTGAATCTTCTGTGGAAAAAATAATTCAAGACAGCTTTTCGCTTAACACATTTTTGTTTCGTGACGTCATAAAACAATTTTTAAGTTATTAGAATCGAACTCAGGACGTCCGCATGGTAGACATTATATTTAGCATCTGCACTAACGTAAGATATTGAAAGTAACTGCGAATGATGGGTATTCACAGCGTAAGTTTTGTCGGGACCGAAATTGACTCATTTACTTGCATTGAGTTATTTGGCATATGGTATAACAGCATGGGGATCAGCTCTGTGTGTACACCTCAATCCGTTAGAGGTATTGCAGAGGATTCATGAAGTTGATCATTTTTAGAAATTCACGTTTCTCGTCAGATCTCCTTTATGAAGAGTGTGAATTTATGGAATTGAGACGATTATATTACTATTGTACAAACGTGAAGTATCATTTCAGCAATAATACAGCATCATCATGAAACCATGACTATAGCACACGACATCGCGATCAACTAACCTATCCTTCTGTTAAAAAGTCAATTTCATAAAGAGTATATTCTTTCATGGCAACTAAATTATATAACACCGTACCTCACAAAATGAAAAATTGTTATTCCAAACCAATATTCAGAATACAAATAAAAAAACACATTCTGGGAAAAGATAGACAATTTGAAAAAAATCTGTTGGAGTGAAATAAGTTAGTCTTAGTCAAATTTATCCCAAAGTTGTATCATACTGTATTGTAAGTAGCATAATTTCATTCATATTGCCTAAGATTTTATCTATTTGTACATTAATATTTTATTCTTATAGAACGTCTGACATTTGCCCAAAGTTTTATCTATTTTTCTTACTTTTGGTTTGTCTAGTATTCAATCGGCCTATTTTACCTCAAGCCGAAATATAATTTGCTCAACTATAACACCAAATTCACA
>NW_019296019.1:0-14173 GCF_000500325.1 Leptinotarsa decemlineata
CATTATTTATATTTCTCCTCATTTCATATCTGGTTGCTACTAATGATTGGCGGTATAAATTCATTTGGAATGATGTTCAAAACTAGCTATGGTTAGCTTGACATAATTCTTACTTCAGCTATTCATTTTAATTTCATTTGCCCTTAGGATGCACTGTTTGGAAACTTTGGTGTAGTAATGAATATTACTGGAGTTTTTTCACAAAAACTTCAGTGATATACATTTATTCTTTCAGAAATTTCAAATAATATTAGACAAAAGTAGTCCAACCTAATAAAATTGATGCATTCTGTTTAAAAATCTGTTTAAAATCGGTTTTTCCGTTAATCAGTTGTCGCCCCAGTACTAACGACAACTATCAGAAGTTGAGAAACTTGTGCGAGCTAAGGACTAACGAAGTCTTACCTTTTAACGTGTAATTTCTAATGAGACTATTTCGACTATGATTCATCTTTTCGTGTCTTTGAAATAAAAATCAATCAACATTGTTGACCATAGACCAGTCGCTTCGCTATCAGTGATATCATGGAGAAATCTTCGAGAAAGCCGTCAACCATCATATCCTTAAGCCGGGCCCACATTAGTAAAAATTTACGTTGTGCGGGGCATTCGGCACAAATTTTTATGCAACATACAAATTTATGCGAGTGTGGACGTTTTCGCACGTGTTCGCCGCACACAAAGGTACGCAAAATTTTTCGCCGCATTCAACGCACGCCATCCGTGGCTTGTCGGTTTTTTTTGGAGATCAAAGGAATTTGCGTCACAAAATCGTGCAATTGTGGACGTATGTTTCCAGAACGCAGTAATTTCATCAAGTGTTATTGTCATTGTTTTGCTTTGGTGTTCTGTTGATATTGAAATCAGAGAGTGCCTATGTCTGATAATTTAATAATGAAAAGGAAATGGGCTGCTTTCCTTGTTATGCACCATCTTATCATCAAAAAGGAAAAAGAGACAAAAACAAAAAATATGAGGCGGTATTGGATAAGGCATCTGTATCAAAACAGAAAACAATTAGACAGCATTGAATTAGTGAATCTATTATCCTTGGATGAGAGTACTGGTCATTTTAAAAATTTTTTGCGGATGGCACCAAATGATTTTGAGTTTTTAATAAATAAGATTGGACCGAAAATTGCCAAAATGGATACAAAGCTTAGGAAAGCCATACCTGTAAAAGAAAAATTAGCTCTCACACTACGTTTTCTGGCAACGGGGGATTCATATGCAAGCCTTCAATATCTTTTTAAAATATCTAAACAAAGCATATCACTCTTCGTTCCAGAAGTGTGCAGTGCTTTAATTGACGAATTGAAGGATTATGTTAAGGTAAGTAATAAGATTTGATTGATGCTTTTGCCATAACAGAAAACACTTTTTAATAAAACGAAACGTAAAGTAGAATTCACATCATCTCAAACATATAATTGATTAAAGTGTAGTGAAATAAACAAAGTCTTGTAGTTCTGCTGCTACTGCTTCTGATGTAGTATGACTGACTGAGGATTGTGTATTTGCGTGTCCATCATTGGAATCCAAAACCTCGTTCGAAAATGGTGAACGAGTGGATTCATGTGAATACAATGATCCAGGACTTGACGTATTGTACTTTTCCATCTCGGCGTCAAATATCAACTGATTTATTTTATGAACTAAAATTGCCTTGGTTCGGTGATCAAAGGTGTTAAGTCGGTCCGCCACATATTTTGCAAATATCNCAAAATGAATATTCATAAATAATGTTAATTTGTGAATGCGTCAATAATAAACTGCTTAATACATGCATGTATAGGTCTATTAGTTCTACTTACATTATTTATTTTTTCCGAGCTAATGGTTTGTCGTGGATCGTCCTTTTCCATAAGAAATGCTAAACTGTTGAAGGCAAACCAATCCGATCTATATAGATCTTTTGCACCTAAAACTATTTGTATATTAATTTTATTACTTAAATTAATTAAAAACAAACTTACCTTTGCCGGTTCCCATCGTCTTTCGTGCTTTCGCTTTTTCTCTGCGAACAAATATTCACTAATATGGACCCGGCTTTAAATATCCGATAGACTTCAACATCTTGAGCGATTATCAATATAACTTGCGCAGAGAAATATCAACAGGTGACCTTCTATCGTATGACAACGCTGTTTGGAATAACACCTTCGAGAAACATGGAGAGACAGTTGTACTTTATATTTCTGAGGCCTTTGACCGTGGGTGGCATGAGGGTTTACTGGCCAAACTTCGATGCTATGGCTTGTTGGATCATTTTTGTGTATGGCTTTTCAGCTTCACGAAAAATCGTTTTCTGCCAGAGACAGTCGACAGATGTCTCTTTACTTTTTTCACCGTCAACGCTGGTATTCCCCAGAGATCCATATTGTCTACAACTCTGTTCCATTATATATCAACGATTTATTGGAAAAAAAACAAGAATTCAATATATTGCTTTACTAACAAAAGCACACTCGTCTCGTCATTCTATTTGGATTCCAAGACATCGGCCGCAGATACACATCATCACCGGCAGCAGCACATCATCCCCGAATCAGTCATAATTTCGCCTTCTGCTTCGATAAATTTGTTGGGGGTTGAAATGAACACTAATATGCTTTGACACAATTATTTCACTAGAAATGCGAAGGCTGCTCCTCAAAAGCTTGGAATACTGTATCACTGTTTTTCGAATTTGAAAGCCGTGTATTTCTTCCTGACGTTTCGCCGGCACGAGTTGCTAGTTTATTTAGAGGTTTACCCATCATGGCTTGCTGCCATTCGATCTCAAAATCACTTCAAAGTATTTCATTCCCCTCTCCAGATATTCTGGTTCACATATTCTCCGAGCCCGTTCCGTTAGAGTGGAGATGACTCCTCTCTTTTCGCTAGGATGGTGGTTCGATATTGCGTGCAAGTATCTATCTGTGTGTGTGTGAGTTTTCGATACACTTTGTGGGTTAGTCTGGGTACCACATCGTTCTACTAGTACATCTAGGAAAGCTATCCGTTGGTCCCGCTCAATCTCCATGGTGAATTTTATGCTAGGGTGTTGTGCGTTCAAGTGGTTTAGGAAACGGTTCAGGGCGTCTCTTCCATGTTTCCAGATAACGAAGGTGTCATCCACGTAACGTAGCCACAAGGTCGGCTTCAATTCAAAAGTGTCTATCGTTTTTCTTCAAACCGTTCCATGAAATAATTTGCTATCACAGGTCTAAGTGAACTCCCCATCGCAACGCCATCTAGTTGCTCATAGAAGTTTTTCCTCCATTGAGAGTAACTTCCTGTGACACATGCTCTAGAGAGTTCGACGACGTCATTCGGGAACACGTGGGCTAACCCCCTCAGGGAGTCTTTCAGTGGGACATTGGTAAACAAGGACATCACATCGAAGCTGACCAGAATATCCGTCGGCTCCAGCGTTAAGCCCCTAATTTTACGAGTACTTGACGTAGGAGTTGGTCTTTCACACATGAGGTTGTAGGAGCGAGGCCAGATGTCTCGCCAAGTGGTAGGTCGGAGGTCGGAGATGACCATGGAGATTGAGCAGGACCAACGGATAGCTTTCCTAGATGTACTAGTGGAATGATGTGTCACCGAGATCAGGAAAGCCATGAAATCGAAGAACACCATGATTCAAAAAGCGAAAAAGGATGAGATGGTTGCACGCGCATATCTACCGTTTATCCCCAGGGCCACGGACAGAATTGGAAACTATTGGATGAACACGATATCGAAACAGTCTTCAAACCCACGAGGAAGATACAACAAAACCTCAGGTCGGCTAAAGACAAAAGAGACCCATTATCAGCAGCAGGGGTATATCGCCTACCGTGCACATGTGGAAAAGTATATATCGGAACCCCCAAATGATCCATGGGAACATGACTGAAAGAGCAAAAAAGGAACTGGAGATGAGGCCACGCGGACAAGTCAGCTGTGGCAGAACACGCGCTTAGTGAAGGAGACCACATAATTTTTGAAAACACAGAACTAATTGCCCCCAACCAGGGATACTATGGCCGACTGGTACGGGAGGCGATAGAAATCCACAAACACATGGGGAATTTCAACAGGAAAGAAGAAGCGGTGGATCTCGAATTCCTTAAAATGGAACCCTTCTTTAAGGAATTCGAGAATAACGAACGGAATGACAACAGGCAGCAAGATTGTTAATGTTCCAGTACACGTACAGATACAAGTACAAGTACAAGTGCAGGTGAAAGTACAGGTACAAATTCAGGTACCAATACAGCTAATTACCTGACAAGGCATAAATACGTTTTAAGAAGCCCAAAAGTTAGTTATCGAACAAACCATGATTTCTGGACCTCTGAAGAAGCTAGCCACTCGCGCCAGCGAAACGACAGGAAGAAATTCCAAAAATCAACGGCTTTCAAATTCGTAAAACAGTGACACTGAAAACCTCAGCCGCGAAAGTCTAAACCATTTTGTCAGCTTGGAACACTGTTCCGAACCAGAAAACTGTACACACCTCAGCAACTGCTTATGCTCCATAAAGCTCAGATCAAACCTGCATTGGAGAATTCTCATCATGTATGGAGCTCCGCCACTAGGCATGCCTTGAAACTGCTGGATTTCATTCAGAAAAATTTGATTACAGACATGAACATCACTTGCAACCTTGATAGTCTGGAATATAGAAGGAAGGTTGGGTATTCATTAATACTTCCTCTGGAGGTGTTCAAGTGACTTGGCACATTTGATTTCACCAAGAGCGGTACATATCAGAAATACGCAACGGACTGTGGCTGCTCATCGTTTTGAACTCAGTACAACTCAGTACCCCTCGAACTTCACTGTTTGGGAAATATTTCATTTGGGATCTGCGTTAACATAGAATGAACTTCCTGAGAATGTCTTTCCAAATCGATTCGATCTCCAGCGATTCAAATTCAATGTGAATCGCTACTTTCGCACAGTCACCGCTCTTATAGAGTCTCAAAAATTTTTCTAGTGCTTGTGTTTTGTTGTCAAAAATTTGATGTTCAATTCTTACGATCATTCAAGAAAGCTTTGAATCTCATGTTCATCTCTTGGTTCAGGTCAGTTCTTTAATCCAACTTTTGCTGGATACTCTTCTACTATTCTAGGAATGTAGGCTTTCACAGCTGACGCCAATGTTTTGGATGGTTTCCGGGTTTTGGCGTGGTCTTCTTTGGTTATGATTTCCGAAGATTTCGACTGCAACTGCAGCAGTCATCTTCAGTGCCTTGGTCGAAGTACTTTTCTGTCAACTAAAACTGAAGTTTCCATTTCTGCTGTGAGAGTTATAGTTCACTATGGAATTAGAAGAAAACCTAAAGCCCTTTCCTTGATGATTTAGTTATCAAGGAAGCTAATTAACTAGGCCAAAAGGTGTACAGGAAGGAAACACGAACAGATAGATACCTACATAATGGATCCAATCATAATTCAGAAAGGAACCGTCATCAACACCCTAGTGAACAGTGTAGCAAAGTACGTCGACAACGAAATGATACATCTAACAACTGTGTTACAAGCGAACGGCTACGAGAGAAAATACATAATCCGCACTACACGTCCAAAGGAAAAGAAGAGGAACACCAGTGACGATCAACCAACCCCAAGCCAGTGTCTATCTGCCATACATAAAAGGTGTAACTAACCGAATCGGAAAAATTCTAAGGAAGGAGAAAAGTAACACCGTCTTCAAAGCAACTAAGGAAACATCTGAGTATGTGAGATCAGCAAAAGACAGTAGAGATCCATTCAAATTAGCGGGAGTTTACAGTAACTGTGATTCTATGTAACTGTGGTAAAGTCTATATCACACGAAAAGAAGCATTGGTATTGGCCTATTGGGACAAATCAAGAAGTCTGCAGTCCCTCAACATGTACTGTCCGACGGCGAACACAAGATCCTGTTGGAAAATTCCAAGAGGCCGGTATTTCCGAATTATTATTCAACAGAAATGCATTTAGAAGCCACATAAATACACAAACACCAAGAGAATTTCAACAGAAAGGAAGAGAGAACATAGCTACCATAGATCTGGCACACAGCTTCGAAAAGCCAAGTCACCACAAAATCGAGCTGGAAGTACTCGCGAATACACCATAACAGGAAGTGCACCGAAAATCAGCACTAGAAATGCCACGGCAGAAATGGGAACTTCAGTTTCAGTTGACATGGTACGCCATCTTCAGTGACGTACTTCGATCACGCCACTGAAGATGACTGTAGCAGTTGTAGTCGAAAGAAGACCACCGCAAAACCCGGAAACCATCCAATATATTTTGTACTATTCAATTGAAAATTTGCTAACTGTCAATATTCAAGTCAGACTTCGTGACTTTCCTTGTTTCTCCAAAATGACTCCAGAATGATATCTGCCTCAGAAGACAGATATTTATCACTGCACATAAAAAAGTGTTTTTATCGCTAAATATAGTATTGAGTACTACGAAGTTTATATTTCACCCATATTTCAAATGAAAAATAGCGAAATCTATGATCACCTCGTATATTCAAAGATGAATGATTTTTTCAGTAGGTTAGGTAAGGTTAGGTCCAAAGTAAATGGGTCTATTCGACCCTCCACCGCAACCCGTAAGGGTTTATTGTAGCTCACACCTATTCACACTCGACCAAATAAATCCAGCTTCTTACCGAAGCCGATTAGTTTGTATGGTGAGTTGTCTTTCAGGTCAGATGGTAATATTATGACTCTGCCGAATTCTAAAAACGTGATTCGGTCTCCAGCAGGGCAGGCACAGAGTATGTGCTCTGCTGTTTCATCGTTTTACAAATAGAGGCGACAGAAACACACTGTCTTCCGACAGTCCGAGTGTCTGCATATGATGATTCAAATGACAGTGACCTGTAAGAAGGCCTGTTAGACATCGTAGTTCATCCCTACTGTAGTCCAACAACTGTTTGGTACAAGCTTCGAAGGGTGAATAAATGCCTTGGAGTGAGCCAATCCTGCCAAAAATACTGCAATTTGTTTTTTTCATCCTTCACAGTAGAAGAGTAAGCAACCGAAAATGTTCCATCACATACGTGTTCATTGGTAAAAGTACAACTTTTCGACTCTGTATGTTATTGTCAATAATTCATTTACCTGATAAGTTTTTGATATCATCAACTTCAGTGGTCAACCTGCATTGTTGAAGGGGCAGTGAATCTTTTGATTTCCCTATATCGAAACGCCGAAACTTTTCCGAAAAAAATTGGTATTTTTCATTTTTGAAGCATGTTTTCTGTTTTGTCTTGACAGTGAGGTGTTGAACGATATTGATCTCTCAATACTGGAATTGGTATATATTCTCATTGAGGAATATTGGTGTTATCCGACTATTGATGTCTAGAGATTATCCATTGTTCATTATCCCGATTCCTCTGAATAAGAAAGAAAAAATTTCTCCATTATTATTTAACCTACTGTGTAGGTATATTCGAGACTGGCTTGAACGTTCAGAGTTTGTTTCTTTAGATTTGTTTACTGCCAGTCTTCAATCATAGTCCATTAACTAATAACAAAGTTTTTCTTCCTTATTCAGAGGAATCGGGCAAATTACGGATATGCAGTTGGTTAGTACCTCGTCCGCTCCAACTTAGGAAGAGGAATGAAATACTCTGAAAGAATTCCGATTTTCAATTATGGAATGTCATTGACTTTAGGTTGATGATGGTCACTATCTTGCACTGATGAGTGGCTAATGAGCCCGGAACCGGTCTGCAAGTGTGCCCGTTCCTAAATTGAAGGTCGACTCTTTCAGTTGTATTGCCAATTGCATAATTGCATATGCAGGAAATTTTCTGTGGAGATATAATCCAACGCCCTTCGTGATATTAGTCAGGGGAGTAGTTGTTTTCTGATAGGCGTCAGTCCATTTAACCTACTGTGTAGGTATATTCGAGACTGGCTTGAACGTTCAAAGTTCATTTCTTTAGATTAATTTACTTTTACATAATGAATGATAATATTGAGTTAGTGTTGTCCTAATCTAAGTTGATGGTTATTGTGGTGTTGCTGGGCGTTTGTCCTATGTTGTTTGAAGCAATTGGTCTTCTTTTGTTTCTTGTGTTGGTCTTCTTTGTAGATTATCCTATGTTGTTTGGGTCATCGGATCTTCTTTCATTTCTGTGTTGGTCTTTTTTGTGGGTTTTTATGTGTTGTCTTTGGTTCTGGTGTTCTTGAAAGGTGGGTAGGGTTGATTGTTTCAAGTCTTCCTTGGCTGTGATCTGTCCTTCACCTGATTGCTAGCGAAAATCTCGCCCAGGATGTCTTAGAACCTCTCTGGGATATCATCTAGGGCTCCTAGTAGCCTGGCTGTGGGAAATGGGAGTTTTGTCTTTGGGATCCTTTTTGCACCCCCACGGGGTCTCCAAGGTGTGGCCAGTGTCTCTTTTGCTACGGTGTTGTTGCTTCTCATGGTTCTAGTGGTGTATTTGCCCCGGAGTTCCTGACGAGCTACGTGATGAATCGTATTGATACTTTCAGAGGGCAGAGTTATGACGACGACAGAGGTGGAGCCGACAGTAGAGAAGGGGCATAGGCGACGACGAGGTGTCTATGCAAATGCTTATTACTGATTGATCGGCACTTTTGCCGTGTCGTTTTGATTGATCTTCAGTGTTAATAGGTTTTTCTGATTGGTCCGCGTTATTGACAGGTATGCTTCTGGTGGCATTCCGATGAAAGTTGTATTGGAGTCCATCTATGTCCTTATGAGTACCGAATACGACGTTCTGGTGGCCCATACAAATATACATACATCAAGTTATATCTCCTGAGGACGAAAACTTGGTTAGCGAAACAAGGGTCGAGAGATCATATTTTTGCTCTGGTGTGGGGAAAGTGTTTTCGATAGATTGATTTTACGCCTATGGTTCCCGTACGAACTACCATACATACATTGTTGGATGCTTATAGATCACAAAGGCCTCCCTTCAAATGAATGGTCATGAATGGTAATGTGTTGAATCAGACAGGATGGCACTTCCTTTTCATTTTATTTCGTGGCCACACAAGCGTAGCTGTGTGCAACCAGAGCGTAGCAACAACACATGCGTAGCAGCCACACAAGCGTAGCTGTAGCCTCATGCATCTAATTAAATTTACAATTCAGTTAGAAATACTTCATTGGTAAATATCAAGAGAAATGAGGTATATACGTTCAATATTATGGATCATTCGTTCTACAAGTTCATAGTGATTGTGAAGAGTGAGAAAAATAAAATCCTAGGTGGAATTATCAAAAAAAAAAAAAATTGTTTTCAATTTATCGTAAACTGTTGGCAAACTTAATGGAATAACCGAATCATTGAGTTGAATTCGATGTTATTTTCATAGGTTGTGAATCCTTTGAAACGGTGGTGTTTCAGTGAAACTGAGTATTGATCTCAATTATTCGTCATGCATGATTTTCGTCACCACCTCTGTAGACGACAGTAGAAGCTGAAAGCCAGAGGCATTCATTTTACTCAAATTAGTTATTTCAAATAACGCTCACACCTAGTGCCAAATTACTCGGAGGTCTTCGCCTCTATTTTCCTCGATGACATGCAAATATTCTCGCCCTCATTTACGACGGCGATATTAGACTCTTAATAGACTTGGTTATGGAACTCTCTGAACAGAAATACATTGTCACAGTCGATAAGGATGTTTGTCCTTGTCTTGGTAAGACAGCGGTAAGTGGAATAGTTATAAGATCAATGTACCTTAATGATTTTTAATCATCATTCACCAGCAGGGTTATTGAGACAAGTATTTTTTTTTGTTAAAAATTAAATGAAAGATATTTGTTAAAGATGGACAAAGGTGACTTAAGTGACCATTACGCAACACATCAATCGAGAAACCGCAACATTGAAGGTCACACGACTTCTATGGGTGGAGGGCATCCGAAACGTCTGATTTTCCATGACTCTGGCGCATGAATCAGTCTGAATTTGACCGACGTCTTGGGTTATGTTGATTTTGAGGATTGCTGTGGTTTGTGTCTCATTCACATACACCTGCGACTCAAGAGAAACTCACAAGAAGAAGTCTAACAAGTCTCGATGGTCAATTCACATCACCTCCACGTGAGATTACCATGCCTACAAACCGCTCGTGCAGAGTGGTTTGTAGGCATGTGTTGTCGAATGCTTTATCCGTCCATGGTGATTTGGCAAAACAAACTGAATAAATGGCAACTGATTTGACAGATCAAGCTTCCACAAAATGACCGTTATCAATTGTCCCTGTTATAACATCTTCACAGAAGAATAAATCTAATACATTTCAGAAGTCTCATTCCCATCAGGTTGTGCTATGCAACCTTTTCATTCTGAGGAAAATATAAATAACATTGACAAATATTGGATCAATTCTCAAATTGTCAAAAAGATGATAAATGACTGGAAATAATGGATTCGACAGTTGAAAAAAAATTTGTTTTTCGTTAACCAGCACAATTCCTAGCTCGAAGCAATGAATGATCCTCCATGATCGTTCATGTAGAGATATTGGTCATCAGGCTAGAACAGATAGAACAATAGAATTGTTTTAAAGCAGGTCCATAAATACTGTCGCAATAGGAAATTTTTGACATAATCAGAGACTCGCATAGTCTAAGTTTTAAGTTTGTGTTGAGCAAATCACGATTAGGAAAAAGCTGTATGAGAACGTTATAAGAAGATTGGTTCAGATAGTTGACATGTTTAGTAAAGCGAAGATCCAGATCACAATCCTGATTTTTTATCTCGTCCACGGAGGTAAGTATATCGTTTTCGATGCGAACTTTGTAAGGTGAAGTTGGTGAGCTCTCTGTTCTTCTTAACTCCGAACATCATTATTGCGGATTTGTCTGAATTGAGCTTGAGATTATGGGCAGTAGAAATATCAAAGATGGCTTGCAGATCGTTATCAATATGCGACAGAGCAGATGTAGACTCGCCAGATGAAAAAGAGAAATATAACTGCGTGTCGTCTACATAGTGATTTATATTGCATTTTTTCACGGACAGATAAAAGTCACAAATATACAAGCTAAAAAGCAAAGGGCCCAAGGATAGATACTTGTGACACTCCCATTAATACAGGCAGAGCACCTGAAATAACTTCATCCACAACAACTCTTTGAGTACGATTATTCAGATAGTTTTCTAAGAAAGACACTGCTTTCCGAGAAAAATCGAAGTGGACAAGTTTGTCACACAATATCTTTTGATCTAGAGTGTCAAATGCTTTGCTGTAATCTAGAAGTATTAAACAGGTCAAGTTTTGTCCAACTGCAGCTTGAAAAATATCGTCTGTAATTGACAGAAGAGCCGTGGTAGTACTATGCTGAGGTCTGAATACTGATTGTACAGATGTTATAATATGATTTTCATTGACGTACTCATTAATCTGATTTTTCAGAATCGATTCCACTACTTTAGAGAGACACGGTAAAATTGTAATTGGTCTTAGGTCAGAAAGGACAGTAGGTGAGTTACACTTAGCCAGAGGGATAACCAATCCATCCTTCCAACATTTTGGAAATTGGCAACTGGTAATGATAAGGTTTATGAGAAAGGTGAAGTGATTTATCCAAAAACATTCAATGAGATTGATCATTTTGAGGGATATCCCGTCAGAACCCAAAGCGTTGCTCTTGATGCGTCTCAGGGAACTTCGCACAATCTCACAGGTGACTGAGGTGAAGTGAAAGGAGTTTTCACTTTCTTCCGAATTGACATATCCATCTAATAAGGACAATCGGTGAGCAGATCTGATAGGTTGAGATATGGAATTGAAGTGCTGGTTAATGAGATTGATGTCTTTTAATTCATCAGGGATATCTGATTTTTTGTTGTTCCTCAGGATATCAAGCGTTCTTAAGGTATTCCAAGTTGCTTTGGAAATTCTATTTCTTAAAACGAAGTCCAGATATGTTTTTTTCCCACATGGTATCGCACTACATGTATAATTTCTGAGGTCCTTATAGCTATTCCAATCGGCGAAAGATAAAGATTTCTCGTATTTACTCAGAGCTCGGTTTTTGAGTGCAATCATCATTTTTATATTGTAAGTTAACCAAGGTGCTGGAGGTTTAGTTACTCTCTTTGTTTGAGAAGGGGCGTGTTTTTTGAAAAGATTAAGAATGTTGTAGTTCAGGAAGGAGACTATACAATCCACGTTATCGAATTGATAGATGAGATTCCACTGAATATTCAGGACCTCTAAACGAAATAGATCGAAGTCAAAGTTACGATAATCGCGAAAAGAAACCATCTCAACTCTTTTGCACATCACTAATAGATGGTCTGAAATTCCCTGAATATCATACACATCCACATCTAATATATATTCTTTCCTTATCAGAGACAAGGACGATGTCAATGAGGGATTGAGAGTGAGCAGTTATTCGGGTAGGCTTCTCTATAACCTGATAAAGATCGAACGAATTTATAAAATCTGTAAGGAGTTGAGAACGCCGGTCGTGAGTTAACAGGTTGATATCAATATCGCCGGCAGCCAGCAAAAAATCACATGAAGGAAGTAGGTTGGCCATGCTGTCTTCGACTTCGAGTTCAAGTTGGATCAAATCAGCTGAAGGGGGGTGGTATAATACTCCAAAAACGAGAGTAATTGTTCACTTTTGAGATTCAAACTGGGTGTTTTTCAGAGCTGAATAAAAAATGTTTGTGTGAATATATTGATTGAAGGGAATAACAAGTCATAAAAAAATATTTTTTTGGTATTAATTTTTGACACTCTCTTAAGACTTTCTTTTGAATCGCTCTGTATATACCCATTGAATTCTATATTTATTATGGAATTTGAATGTGGGTAGCACTGCACCTCATTTCATTTGATAAAACTGAATTTTGATTTGCCATCCATAATCTGGGTAACATACATATTGGAAAATGCATTGCTTTTCAAATGTTCATTACATATTTTCTGATAACTTTACTGCTTCCTTCATCTCAAAAATCCGATGAAAGCTTGATGTTGCACACACTATATACAGGCTAGTTATTTCAAATGGGTCAGTATTAGGATCCCAAAAACCTTCAAAGGTCGATGGAATTACGAAAAAGTTACTCATTTCACAGGTCCATGAAACGCTGTACTGAAATCAAATAATGCGTCAGGCATTTCCAAGATATTCGAAAGAAATGAAAATTGTCGATTTGGGATGTGAAATAGCTGCTAGATAGGCTTTTTCCAACGATCAAAAAACCAAATTCGATGAAAAGTATGTGTCGTTAACGAATAGAAAAAAAAGATTAGTCAAATGTGAGTTTGATAAAAAATGTGAAATTTAACGACCGGGTATAACTGTGTTGAAGCAATTTTCCGTTTTTTTTTAGCCGTGATCTGTAGGTTTTATGCTTGATGTTATGTCTACTACTACGGTAGCGAACAAAACACGTATTGAAGCCAATATGCGAGCAATAAAACCATCAGACAACGTCTAAGACAAACTGACAAATCAGCTGCAGCCAAAAATGCTCTCAACAAAGAGGGTACTCACATTAACTAATTCGAAGATACAGCAATATTCGGTTGAACTCAAGAATTTCTTCTTAAAAGAATAATTCAAGAAAAATCTTCCACAGTAATATTGGATAGATTGAACACGAATCAGAGAATCAGAATCGATATTTTGTCATGTTCACTGTCTTCTGAATCGTCATATGAAGAGACTTAGATGTACAGCAGAGTACACACTTTGTACCTGTTTGGTCATAGTTCGGATCAGATCCGCAATAAACCTAGTTGGGAATGTAAATTCAGTTATTGGAATTTTTTCTATTCGAAAAACCTCTCTTGTCATGGGATGGAGTCTCTTGAATAAACTGTCGTCCGAAAATCTCTTAATTTCATTGCCCCAAAAAGGTTTATTACTTAGAGATTTATCAATTTGACTCGAAACTATTTCAACATGAAGTTTTGTTTTCAAAGTTTCTGTGCAGCAGTTCAATATTGAATTCAATACAGTTTTAAAAACTATTTCTGCTATTACTTTCTAATCACCAGGTATTCATATCCTCATATTTTCAAGAAGGGTCTCTCAATAAGAACTCATATTTTGGGTAGTTCAAGAAACATTTTTTTCGGGTTCTCATTTACCTAGTATTTTGAAAAAAAATTGTGGTCAAATTGATATTTAAAAGTCTCATCTTAACAAAACGGAGTTTTAATTGAAG
>NW_019296020.1:0-14176 GCF_000500325.1 Leptinotarsa decemlineata
ATCATTTTTAGTTTTATGGCAGATTTTTTAGGGATGATATGTTCAATCGTGTCTTTTTAAAGGCAATTCCAATAATGGCAAATGGTAAAGTTACTCTAATTTCCTGAGTATTACCACACAGTTTTCACTTCCAATCTATTTTTCTTCAAACAAATTTTTTCCCAGCTACACACAGAGCACAACTTTTAACCGTAGCACTTCGAATGCGACTCATGTTCGTTGTAAATCAATCATCAAATTTCAAAAAGTAATCGAAAACATTGTTTTTGCTACATTTCAGCAGATGAGGAGTATCAAAAAAGTAAAATATTTGTTTCTCATCAACAAAGAAATATGGCAGCTCTACAGTCACTTTGACATCTTTTCTGGCAAGTGTATAAAAATTAAAACCTGAATCTGAAATGATACCCCTAACTCTCAATTCAATTTTTGATAATTACCTTACAGCTTCAATCAGAATACTTTTCATATCCAGTATTAATGTGGGTGAATTGGTAGAAAAGTATGCAACAGTAGGCTCCAAAACGGTTATTTGAATATACATCTGATACTTTTTTGGTTTTGCAGAGATTTCGGTGGAAGTAATATTTTTCCTACAGATACATACTGGACAAATATGAAAATGCGGTTCAACAATTATTTTCCTTTGTGGATATTCAGTGGAACTCCGATTGTTTTGTCATTTCATATCATTACTTTTGAGGCACATACTATTCGTAAAGTTTGATTCCATCAAATTAATTTCATGAATAAATTCTGCATATATTTGGTCTATAATAATTCATTTTATGATTTTCGTTATATGTTCATTCCTTCAATCTAACATTATAAAACATACCTTTTTTCGTCAATTGAAAATCGAAAAAAAAATTAATGCTGACATCACCCTGCAAATTACAGCAACCCACAGCTCGACACTTGTTCATTTTGAAAGTAGACACGAATTTTTCACAAATACAAAACGATCACTCACAACGACTCGCTGATCATAATATTCGAGGTGGGGAATCTTGACCCAAATATGGCGGTGAGTGAACTTATTTGTGTTTACCTCTATACGATGATACGGGGGACTCGTGCGGGGTTAGATCATCAGCGTTGCCGTGTGTAGCGACCAACACTGAAAATAACAGACAAGACGAAAATGTGTATGACATTTTAGTAATACCAGATGAGGTTTCAAGAGGTCACAACCCAGAACAAGATGAACTTGTCATTCATAATGACGTTATCTTGCCAACTTTACCGGACGAAATCTTAAAAATACTAGGAGACGATCCCGAAAACAGTGGAATAAATACTCTCACTCTACACGAGCAGATAGTTTCACGATGGCATACAATTCTGTCGAACGGGTTGAAGAAATCCGAAGCACAGTCTTTATTCACAGCATATGGTGTACCCAAGAATCTGAACAATTTGAGACTTCTAAACTTAACCCCGAAGTAAAGACTGCTCCGTCTAAACAGAGTATTTTGACAGACTCCTCTCATGTGGAAGTTCAAAGTCAGCTTGGTAAAGGCCTAGCTGCCGTAGGAAAACGTTTCTCCATTATGCTGGAAACCTTGGGAAAAAGTCCAGAGGACCTAAAGAAACAAGTTTTATCGGACTTGTCAAGTTCCGGCAGAATCCTTACAAACCTGTTTCATCGCGTGTTTTCAACATGTAAAACATGATAGTACCTTGTTTGAAAAATATGAAGAAACTATCAGATACTAGCATTCACACAAAATTTTCATCCGTAAACGATTTGGATGAAAGAATAAATTCCGTGTAAACACCCGAGAGTGTAAGTAAGGAACTGAAATCACCTAGTGTCAAAAAAAATCCTTTCCGGAAATGAAGCAGAGAGGGACGGGCATACTTGCATCCCGTTTAACTACGGTCAATTCAACATGAGAAGAAATTCAAACTCTTTTCGCCTGGTCCGTCGGTTGGAGAAGACAGGACCAGAAAGGGACCGAAATTGTTCGAGATAAAACCAATGGACCAAGAACAAAGGCAGATGGGAAATATTAATAGAAGAAGTGAGTATCACCGGTTATGCAGGCCAGCTGAAAAACTTCAGGCAATGGTTGCATTCAACCAAAAACCATGTCATATTACATTGGCTAGAGGGGTACAAACTACCCGTTGTTAAAAAACCGCAACCTTACCCAATGGTGAAAAACGTTTCATTTTGAACCTGAAAGCTCCTAATGAATACATTTACGCTCCATATTTCAAAATGGAAGATGCCAGTAAACTGATTCGAAGAGGCTACTATAGAGATACTGTTGATCTCAGGAACGCCAATTATTTGTTGACATTTTATAAAGAACATAGAAAACACTTGGAATTTTCTTTCGACAAAACTCTTTATGAATTTGTATGTCTACCATTTGGCTTAACGTCTGCTCCTTATGCCTTCACGAAACTCTTGAAACCTGTAATTCAGAGTTTACGCGATAAAGGTATACTGTGCACCAATTATCTTGAATATTTTTTTCATACTAGGATCAACAGCAATTCAGTGCAGAGAGAATGTGCATCTCGTTACTTTCTTATTGACCTCTTTAGGTCTCTTAGAGAAAAGTGTCATGATTCCCAACACTCAGTGCAAGTTTTTAGGGTTCATATTTGATTCCCAAACTATGAGTATATACGTGACCCTGGAAAAACGTGAGTAACAAAATATTGAAGTCCATCAAATATGTCCTCAAACACCCAAAGGTTGAAATCATTAGATTTGCACAGTTTATATGTTTTTCAAAAAAATGATTGAAAGAGGGATAACCAGATTTGATCAGTGCTCGATTGAATTGTAGATATTCACCATTGGCATATTAACCATCACAGCTTTCAAATAATGAAGTTTGCATGACCAAAGTTACAACTGTTATGGAACTGTTAACCCATTAGTGGGCAAAGTTATTATTTTTCATTTTTAGATTTTTTCTTCATAGTTTTGAGACTCATAACTGATAAGCAACCAGTAACTTCGGATTGTCTATGATTAAAAACACGTGGTATCATTGTTTTTTGACGTACCTACAATATTTCTGTTTGGCCAAATGTGAAAGAAGACGCAAGCTAGTGAAGTAACTATCGGAATATAGCTCATGACCTCGATTTGGCGGTACTTCTGCGAAAAAAATCTGTAGGTGTTAACGCTTGCATTGCATCCCATTTCAATTTTGTATATGGTTCTTCTTTTTCGATATTCGCGTTTTCTTGGTTTAGTTTGAGTCGCTTTGGTAATTGGGACAAGGGCAATGAGTCTTCGGAGTCGGAATATTCTTCACTTTCTGGAAACAACGCTGTCATTTGACATGGCTGACTCAGAATTCCTCGTGGAAGATGGTTGATATCACCAATATGCTCATCGTCTGATTCATCAGTGTCAACTCCGGTCTCATATTCGTCTTCAGGTGGTAATATGTATATATTAGATTGGGGAATATTATCTTCTTCTTCCAAAATATCAACAAGTTTAGCCAATCTGAAAAAGCAAAAAATTCAAATGCGCTAGGTCATCACGGATAGCGTCCCTTTTGAGGGACGTGACGAATATAACGTCATTATTGGAATATTATCAAAAACAAAAATCATATATCAGTTTTATTCTATGTATAAGAACCTTCATCAACTTTTCACAGTAAAAGAGGGACGAACAAAATACGAAATTGCATGAAAATACATACTCACCTATTGTTTTTTGAAGAGTACAAAGATGCATCCATTTTGTGCTGTCCGGATAATTTTTTTCTCGCAACAATGAGTCAACTCTTCGCTGGATAAACACGACTGGTCTCCCTAACAGATTGTAGTTTGCGGAACAAAATGTTTCCCCCTCCAATCAGTAATGGCGCCACTTTTATACTGAACCCTTCAGGGACGCTGTCCACTAATGGGTTAGAACTTAGTTTGTGTGAGAATGTTGAAAATAATTACTGCTAAGCGTTGGACTAATGAAACCTATTTCAATAGAACAGTAAAAACTTCAAAAAACTGTCGGAAGATTATTATGTTACAGCGTTCAATCATAAACGTAAAATATGGAAACCGGTTGAAATTGGAAGATTTCATGACAATCCTAGGTCATATATCATGTTACAAGGCTGCTGAGGCAACACTATCAGAAGAAATCATGCTGGTATCAGACTTTCGAAAAACACCTCTGAAATCACCAAAAACAATGTTCTTGAGTCTGAGATTGAGAATAATCCTACTGATAGTGATGTTACATCCACTTTAAATGAATACAAACTTGTCCCTTGATAACAGTCATATAGTTCAAGACAAATAGAGCAAAGCATATCTATGCTCTAATGAGGTTGAACTCCAGTCTACAAGTATATAGATGATTCGTTCTGATAGGGTTTGAAAAACCAAACAAGCACTTTTTCACCTACATTGAATGGCATACGTGAATAGACATATCAACAGTAGCATGTGCTCTAGTGATGGTTGCAATGAGTTGTGCAATGAATAATCATAATTCCGGAACGTTTGTTTGAAGGTGGTTGACCATTTTTCAATGTGAGTTTCATCAGTTCGGACTTCAATTGTTTGATATGATATAAAATAATTCGAAAGCCCTGAAAGAATCAATAAAATTAAAATGCATAGCTGAAAGAAGCAATCATATTGAACTTGAAATTCCGTTTGAGAATTTTTTGGTCAATATAATTTTCATTTTCAGCTATTCATTGTGATTTTATTGGTTCTTGCAGGGATTTCAAATCATTTTATATGATATTAGACAACGGAAATTTCTGTGATGAGTTATACAGTTCTGGAATGTATATCTCACTGACGGACAACAATTGATTGTTCGATTATATTCCACCGTAGAATTTTCAAACTGTGATATTATAAAAAATAACAGTAAAAGTAAGTATTTTTAGATGATTTCTCAGATTTCCTCTCATTCTTGAATTCAAATTATCATTTACAAGTGATTTTATGCAGAAATATTCGCGAAGTACGTCACAGAAAAAATATAGTATTTTACTTGTAGGAAATGGTCGTTACTCGCTCAAATGATTCACAATGATCGCTGCCGGTTCGCTTCAACAGATTTCAATCCCATGTCGCTCGTTGAATAATGTAGTATATTTTTTCCTTCAGTCCTCCAAATCATGGAGTTTTTCATGATAATTCACACGAGATAATTGCAGAAGGCTGAACAATTTTCATCAAATTCTTTTGTTTATTCGACCTTTCATTGCTCAGATCCCAAATTCAATTTGAAGACTAAATTAGTTGTTTCCATTATATGAAGGTGAAAGGAGCTTTTGTAGGGACAAATAGAATTGAATTACAGTGCAAAACGCCACATAAGGAACACGAACAATCTTCGAAAATGAAATATGCTACTCTGAACAGGAAGGATTCAAATTCAGACGGATACTGAAACAGCTCAATATCAATGAAGTACCTGTCATCGTAATTGAAAAATGTGCCAATGAATTTGCACCAGTTTTCTGAAGGATTTTCAACTTGCCTCGTAACAAATGATTTTCATTTTGTGTTTGAAACATTGCTAGAGCTCAAACTATACCCAAAAAGGGCAAAAAACATTTTTCGAGAGACAATAGATGAGTTTGAGCGGTCATTAATATGGCTTCCGGAAGCGAAGGTCAATAAGTAACCTTCTCAGATATTATGTTACTGACAATTGGAAGAATGCAAAAGAGAAATATGAAGAATCTCAGGCTCTTGCACTTGATCTAACGAGGCCTCTAACCGTGTCTGGCATGAAGGTTCGACAATCAATGAGGGCTCGTTTGTCTCTTTTTTTCATTTGAGTGACCGACCATCGGCCACCATTGCACATCTACGGCATAGATAAAATTTTGGGTAACAGAGACCAATGCAAATATAGCGCTTGCTACGAAAACTAAAGCATCTATTTTTCTCAGTTGAATGTGGCGGTATCACCTATCATAATGTTATAGATCACGATTCCGTCAATTGCGTCGATTGATTTGTTTGTGGTCAATATATCTCTGTATAATCACGTTATAGATGAAGCAAAATCAGCTCATCAGATACTTGGAACTGTTGCTGAGATCTGACTTTCTATACAATATTACTCATATTTATGAAACCTCTTGAGAATACCATGAAACTGCAAAAATCAGATTATATACAATTTTTTGGAAATTTTCATTCATAGAATGACATACTGGTGCAATGAACTTTGATATCTACACATATTTGGATAAAAGTGAATCTCTAATTCCGCACAGGAATAGCTCCCAGAGCGCTTTGTATATTCCTGCAGTCCTTGTGCATATCTTTGAAATAATGAAAAAGTATTTTTCTCAATATTAATGAAAGATACTGAAAATTTCATTTTAGGTAGACTGTTAAGAACTGTTACGTCTACCTCTTACGAGAGGTAGACGTAAAACGGTTCACTAATTTGTCATTTTTCTTTCTGAATATCGTGACGGATGATCTGTATTTCAATATGTTTTAGTAACTGTCACGAACAAAAACACGAACTGTTGCCCAAGTTAATCCACATTGCAAATGAGCGACCATATCCATTATGAAAATCATACAATTTTCACAGTTCAAATTTCTTGCGAAGCGTGTTACACTATAAAGTACGTTCATCTATTGAACTGATACATCGAACTATTCTACGATGTTATTCTCCAAAAGGTGGCAAGCATTGCAGTTTTCTTCAGTTCAGAACTTCGTTTATGTTCGGAGATTCTCGGTTTGCAACTTTTTGAAATCACTTCTGTTTGAACTTTTGGGTACGATCCACATGTCATTTCGCGAACCCCTTATTCATATTTGAAAGGATATGAAGAACTCAAAAATACTTCTGCATATTGATACAAAAAAATATAGGAATCTTCCAAAGAAAGGAAGTGAGCAATCAATTTCAAATTATATACAAAGATGTGTAGATTATGCAAAGAAATAACTTTTAGACACAAATTGGAAGATACAGCCATTTCGAAACAGCTACTTTCATATCAACATTGAATCACACGAAAAAAATTTTGAAACAAATACTTATTAATACATAAACACTTCTCTCTATTCAGTTTGTGTTTCAAACATTCGTTATGGAATCGAAACAGATACCATTCACAGGATTCCTACACTTACATGAAACACTGTTATCCTCACTGGTAGATATTCGAATTACTTGCCTTATCAGCTCTTCAGTGCCAAATCTAGATAACAATATGAGAAAAAACACACAATCAAATATTGTTATGAATTACTATGAAGTAACGGTTCCGTGTGTTCAGAATATCATAACTTTTTGTGTGATTCAAACAGAGTAAAATAACATACAGTCCACGAAGGTTGTGTAGTAATCATCTAAGAAAGTGAACAATGAATACAGACAGCAAACACTGGAGTTTTTCTTGTTTAGAATAATTGGAGTTCGAATTCAAGGGGATAAACCTCAACATGGTGGTCCATACGAGCCTGGATACATTGGAGAAAAGTTTATCAGCTTTTCAAATTCAATTGTTTGCTGTCGATCGGTATTGAACTATTTTAAGTGGAGAATTAATTGGACGGTCAAAAGTACGGACTTACGTGAAACACGTAGTGCATCCCTGTGGAAGTCATTGGAGTGGAGTTTAGTCATTGAAGGCGATATCGAGTGTGGATACGATACCTGGTGAAGCATAGCCGCCGTGAAACAGTGACGGAGATAACAATTTATACTGAATTGGTGAGTCGTTCAATTCTTTCCTTATTCCTGTTCATTTCGTTTCTGTGTCAATTTGGGTGATTAAATTCAATAAGTAAATCATGTCACAAAATCAATTAAAAGTTCTTAATCGCATAAGAGGTATTTTTAAGGGAAAATTAACAAATTTCATTAAGTTTCTGGAGGATTTTGCTCAAAACCAAAACTCAATTAATGATGATTCGAGAGTGGAACTAGATTCACGATTAGAAAGAGCTTCTTGTTTGCTTGACGAATTCGAGCAAATCCAAAATGAGATAGATCTAGTTGTTACTGATGAGGATTATCAGAGTGAAGCTGAGAGTAGAATAAACTTTGAAGATATATTTTATAAAAACACTGCGAGAGGAGAAAAAAATCTGGCTGGTTTTAGGAAAAGCACAAACAATTTTGATGTTACAAGTGTGCCTAATGAACAATGACGTGATGTAGGTGGTGATAATAGTATGAGCCCTCTGGGGTCTACATATGGTATGGTATCTCTTACTGCAAGACCTAGGTTACCGTCGATTCCGATACCTTCTCATAGTGGAGATTTGGAAAACTGGTTAGAGTTTAGAGACACATTTGAATCTCTGGTATACAGTAATTCTTTCATATCAAATATAGAGAAATTCTATTTTCTGAAAGGTGCTCTTCAAGGAGAAGCACAAAAGGTGTGTGAAATGGTGAATGTTTCAGCGGAAAATCATGAAGTGGTTTAGAAACTATTGGGAGAAAGATATAATAATACGCCAATGTTGGTCAACTTTCATTTGAAATCTTTGGTGAAATTCCAGAAAATTCATAAAGAATCTGCATTAAACTTACGAAATATGGATGATACTACAACAAAAACATTATTTTCGCTGGAAAAATTAGGCATTGAAACTAATTCATTGGATCCACTCATCATATATCTTATGATAGACAATATGGGATAGACGGATATGGGAGTAAAAAAAACCAAAAAGAAAAGTTCCATCGTTAGGTAGTTTTGAAGAATTTTTGAAAAATAGTATAGACATGTTGCAAAACATTGAAAGAAATGAATATAAAGATGAAAACAATGAGTCTAGATACCAAACGAAATGTAATGTTGATAAAACATTCTTAGATACATCATGACAATGTTGTATGTTTCGTAATAATAATCATAATATAATGAATTGCCCTGATTTTCACATTCGAAATTTAATCAAGCTAACAGATTAGGGCTTTGTTTGAACTGTTTGAGAAAAGCCAATCATATAAGTAAGGAGTGTAACGCAAGTACATACAGAAAGTGTAGAGCTTAACATCATTCGCTATTGCATCATGATGTCCATACTCAACATCATGATACTGTGAGTAATTCATCGATATCGACTCATCAAAACAATACTCAAATCGAAACTAGAACTGAGGAATCCAAACCGGGACCATCAGAACAGGTAAGAACATTTTTCTTGGATTCTTGTGTTGGAAGTAATGAGGTCTTATCACAGCTTACTTACTATACAGCTAAAACACTCTCTTGGCGGGAACGGTTTGCGTCGATTCCCTCGCACAGGCTTTATGCCCCGCCTCTTAGGGGAAAAGACGTCTATGGCGTGCAGTCGGGAGATCAGTATTACTTATTATACGTTTAGCCGTCATAGGCGGGTGTATAATTTTGTGCATTTTGTTTGTGATTCTAAAGAAAAGTCGAATTATTTTCCTAGGATATGGCTAAGATATGTGGATGATGTTTTCGCGATTTTAGATAACAAAAAATCGAATATTGCGGGCTTTGTTTTCTTTTTAAATAACACATTTCCATCAAATAAATTGACGTATGAGTAAGGAAATAAAGAACAACTTTTATTTCTTGATGTTTTGGTAATGAAAAGCCAATATGAAGGGATATAATACAATTTTGAAATTACAAAAATTGTTATTTTCGAATTTTTTTTTAACCTGTATCTTCGAAAATCATCAAGAAAAGAAATATCCTTAGAATAGTTCAAGGATTAGTCCCTTCAATTTTTGTCGCATATTTAATAAACACCCTGTGTAATGATGGAGAAGTATGAAGCTATGAAATTTTGTATTCGAAATATATCAAATACTTTGAATATGATCGCGACTTAAACAAGATATAAAAACATTTACTGAAACTAATAAAAATATCGAACGATATTAGTGAGTAACCGGTCAAAACAAAAATTTGAGATACATAATATTTTTTAAAAAAACAAGGGATTTGAGTGAGTCATATTAAAATAACTAAATGGAAATTTAAATTTCACCCAGCATATTTGGTATACCAAAAACCTATCCATACATTCGAAGAAAAAAATATAGTAAGATTTGTTCAACTGACATGGTTCATCTCTGTTTTGATTTTTGTTCATGGATTATGCTAGGTATAACGAAAATGAAGTTGTCCAATAAGAAATNAAATTGAGTCCACTGGCTCAGAAAACCATCGACCAACACTCGTACGTTAACGAAACGCAAGATCTGCTGAAAACATCGCCCTGTATGTGAAAGTGTTCAAGAGAATCCGAGGCCGTCGATTTCTCGTCGCTCACAGGAACTAGGCCTTTCGCATACAGCAACTAGGCGAATATATATTTTTCTGTGATAAGTGCTGTGAACGTATCAGCTGTGAAGATGATTATGCATCGTCATCAAATGCAGTCCTGTGGATGATAATGCAGGTCCCCTAGCAAAACGACCAAGAGCGGATTCTGTCTCATCTAGTAGGATGAATTCATACCTCAAAACTTCAGAGCACAGAAAAAATAACTACAGAATTTGAAGATAGTGTGAAAATCATCAATAGCGCATTTGGAAATAGATCGATAGCTATGGAATAGCGGAAGTAAGAATTCTCATTCAGACTATCAATCACTTTTCAATGAAATGGGGCAGAACCTTGTGACTTCGATTGATTGAATTGTGCAAGTGCATAACGCCTTCAAAGTAAACATGTAGTTTTTTGAGAGGTACGTACTTCAAACGCAGGAAATATCAGAAGGTAGAGTATTTCAAAATCCAAAATCGGATCAATGAGCAATCTAACGACTTTGATGAGGTAGATATAACATTTGTCGATACGTTGTTAGCAAAAGCTCTGAAATTTTAGAGCGTAATGATCTTTACAGGTCGGACTATGGAAAAAGTTTTATTTATTAAAGTGAACATCAACAAATATAGTCGTCTCAATGGATCTTTTTAAATCAAAGTTCCAGAATTCATCGCTTTGAAATGCGCAGTTGTTAATACGAAGGATTCAGATAATTTCTGCTTCATATGAGCAGTGACATTAGCTCTGCTTCTAGCGCAATTAAAAAGTTGGGAAGTAAGATCATATCCATCTTTCAGAGATGTTCTCAATGTTGAAGGTTTAGGTTTTTCAATGAAATTGCGTGATATTTCAAGATTTGGAAATGAAAATGATTGTTCGGTCGATGATCATGGGTAAGTTGTGGAAACGACAAACCGTAAAATTGTGAATTTTTTCTGATGAGGCAGAAAGGAGTTTTCCCCTACAGTTTTATTAGTGATTTGACCGGGTTGAATTGTACCGAGCTACCATCTAATGCCGATTTTTATGATCAATTGAATGAGAAACATTTTTTGACGTTCATTATGAGAGGGCAGAACGTGTATGATTCTTTTCAAATTGATCAACAAACCTCAGAACAAAGACGCAATCCTATCCCAAATATGCGAAGATGATTAAGAATCAGTGGCGAAATAATTGGAGTTGCCGATGACACAGCAATGGTGTACGATCCTGTAAACTGGAACATACTGAGAGATGAAGCTCAGGCTGATTTTTCACTAGTAAAGAACTGGTTCGGACATAAATTACTAACGGTTAACTTGGAAAAAACAATTACCTACTTATCAGTTGCAATAATGTAAGCAGACCACATTTTTGACCATTTTTAAATCGTTACTTCACAAAACCAAAGTTTCTCAATATTACCTGTGAAAGAAATCGAATACTTGGGTTTAACCATAGATAGTAATTTGGAATAGAAGAATCACATTCTGTATGTCAACAAAAAACTACAGAGCATCCTTGATGAATTCAGATACCTTGAAAAAATGTTTGTCATTCAAGAATATGAAAACACTATCCTTTACTTAAGTAGAAATCACTTGAGTTACGGCATAGTAGGTTGGAATGGGGCCCTACGAACACACATCAGACCACTAGAGATAATCCAAAACAGATTGCGGAATTGATTCATGGACACAACACTTCAAAAAAGGGGGATGCACTTGATCTAACGAGGCCTCTAACCGTGTCTGGCATGAAGGTTCGATAATCAATGAGGGCTCGTTTGTCGCTTTTTTTCATTTGAGTGACCGACCATCTTCTGGACTTTCTCTGAACGATATTCAATATACAGGGCCAAAGTTACAATAACATTTGTTTATGGTTTTATTGAGGTTCATAAAACATTCAGTGGTGTTATGCGCGGACATTGCAAAGGTGTACCGCATGGTATGGATTGATGCAAAGCATCGAGTATATCAAAAATAGTTTGAAGAGCAAATCCTTCTGATGAGTTGAAGGAGTACACTCTGAATACCGTAACGTATGTAACGCGGTCAGCCCAGTTCCTAGCAATACTATGCTTGAAACAACTAGGCATTGAGCATTCATCTGAATATCCAGCCGCCGCTGAGGTCATTTCAAAAGACTTCTATGTTGATGATATGTTAACTGGTGCGGAATCCACAGAGACGGTTCTTCCTTCATGTCGGGACATTTCCTTCGTCCTCCGAGCGGGCGGAATGAACTTAAGACAATGAGTGTCAAACCATGAGGGCCTCCTTCAACAAATCAATAGTACTCTGGTTGATGACAATGTTGTTCATTTCGGAAAAAAGGATCAAAGTAAAACGTTGGGATTATATTGGCAGTTCAAATACGATGTCTTGAAATTTTCAAAAGATTTTCCAATAAATCGAAACAAACATACAAATCGAACAATACTATCTGATATTTCTAAGATATTTGATCCACTCGGTTTGGTAGCACCTTGTGTTATGATAGCAAAGACAGTGATGCAAAAACTGTGGTGTGAAAAATTATCTTGGGATGAAATATTGCCATTGGATTTGGATTACCAATGGAAAAAATTTCAATCTCAATTCTCCGTTCTGAATGAATTAAGCATCCCACGACATACTCTAATATCCAATTATGTTCAAGCGGATATCCATGGATTTTCAGACGCATCATTGCAAGCATATGGTGCTTGTTTATATTTAAGAAGTATCGGAACAGATGGTAGTATCACGAAATTGGAACTATGTGGAGATCTTCAGCTCGTAAAACTGGTTACAACAGTCAAAGAATCTTCATCGATACAATTTGATAACGATAACACCTACTTGTGGACAGATTCAACAGTTGTTCTTGGTTGGATAAAGATCTCTTCTCATCGACTACAGACATTTGTAAGTCATAGAGTAGCTCAAGGACAGAATCTTTCCACCTCATAAGAATGGTACTATGTTAGTTCAGAACACAATCCAGCAGACATTGTATCAAGAGGTATGTATCCTGCTGAAATGAAAAATCCACATATGCGGTGGAATGGTCCTGAGTGGATTTCATTAGAAAGGTCTGAATGGCCCGGTGGAATGGCATTAATCAGCGAAGACTTGCCGGAATTGAAGAAGTTGGTCAAGATGAGTCAGGTGACTTAAACCATAACTTTTTCGTTTCAAAACTACAGTTGCTTGACTCGACTGAAAAGAGTAATCGCTAGATGCTTGAGGTGGACTCANTATTTTCTGTTGAAAGGCACCCTTTCAAGGCGGGGGGTATGTTCGAGAGGGTATGTTCAGAATATCATAACTTTTTGTGTGATCCAAACAAAGTTAAATTACATACAGTCCACGAAGGTTGTGTTGTAATCATCTAAGGAAGTGAACAATGAATACAGACAGCAAACACTGGAGTTTTTCTTGGTTAGAATATTTGGAGTTCGAATTCAAGGGGATAAACCCCAATACCGTGTATTCGTAAATCAAGTGGCCTCCACGATCATTGGATTCAACTGCGTGAAGTTTTTTTCTAATGAATTTGATGTTCATGAAACGCAAGCTGTTGATAATCATGAAAGACGAATTATAGCACCATGCCAATTAATATGCTGTGGAGTTTTCAGAGGCCAGTTAGCCCCCCTTTGGTTTGATTTTCTCTTCCGAATTATTAGTGAAATTTTTATCAAAATTCTACTAACAAAAAATCAATGTAACAGTTTTTTCCTGTTACTCCTGTTACAAATAATTGAACAGAAATTTCATTTTTGTGCTGCACTGTTTGAAACTTCAATGTAGTTCCATTTCGAGTCTGCTCATGAAGAAAATTCAAAGTATTTTCCTAGGATATGGCTAAGGTATGTGGATGATGTTGTAAAGAAACGGATTTTCTCTCAGGATTTTTCGTGGTTGGTCAGGGAAAATCAGAGTGCTGCTTTTATA
>NW_019296021.1:0-14735 GCF_000500325.1 Leptinotarsa decemlineata
TGGTAACTCCATATCTCAATAAATATTTATTCTACTGTGCTATATACGTGGTGTACAGAGTGACCACTTTTTTAATGGGATTGTATTGGTAACTTTCAAACAATAAGATGTTAGAAGGCCAATCGCATGAAAAACAAGTTGAATTCATAGAAGCATTGTCAAGCCGTTCAAACAAATCGAGAATACCAGAGCCGTTTATTTCATTTTTCTTTTTTTTTTTCACGTTATTTCAAAGATTATCCAAAAATGTTGCAGGCATTCTTTATTCGATAGTTGATTTTTCTCAATTTCATGTAATCAGATTTCGAATCTAACGTTTCGTAATAATTGCATGGCATGAGCCAACCGATACGCCGACATCCTCAGCAACATCTATAAGAGTGATTCAGGGATTCTCCATGACAATTATCTTCACTTTCTCAACATTTTCATCGGTTGTTGACATTAACATTAACATCTTCACATCCTTCTGTTAAAAGCTTATACCACTACTAAACATTATTCTGACTCAGAGTTACAATCACCATATGCCACTGCCAATATTCAAACTGTTTTTGATCACTGTATTCCATTTTTTTCACAAAATTTCATACGATAGCAGAAACTCGACGAACACGCAACACTTCTAACTCTTATGCCTCTCACCAACAAAGTGAATATGATAAACAACTAAAACTATGAACATATATATGCGGGACGAGTGTACCAATGCAAAAAAAATACGTAGCACGCGAAACTTGAACACTTACCTTATATTTTGAAAAGTAGGGTATGTAAGTTCTCATGAAAATGTCAGAAAAAATTACCAAAATCACCAAATGAAGAAAATTATGAGTAATATAGTCTCGAAAGTTTTTTGTCATATGTGTTTGAAAATACTCTTTCGTACCTCTTACGTTCCTCAAGTGGGCGTGATATTCGGACGCTAACTAGTTTAGTAACCTCTGTGAAGTAACCAAATATTTGAGAAGTAGTTTCAATAATTTTCACCACTCATTTTACTATTACCACTTGACGTTTCGAGCAGGTGTGGTAATACAGAATAATAGATATCGTTGTTCAAACGATTAACAACTTTCCCGAAGAAATAGAAACGAAAATAAATAGTTTAACAGTGTGATTCTTTATATAACAATATGTGTTTGATGTGAAAAAAATATTTATTAATTTTCAAACAAAATCATTTGAAATTTTGAAAAAAGTTTTCCAGCTCAAACAGTGCTCATGAATTTGGTTCGTTTTCAAAAATATTTTTATTAGTCAAAACACTGATTCACAGACTGATTCACAGACTGATTCATGCAAAGATATATTCGAGAGACTGAAAATATTAACATTACCATGTCTAGTCATATTAGAGTTGAGTATGCTGGTATTCGACAATAACAATAACAAAACAAAAGAATAATTTTTCAGTTCCATTTGGAAAATTCAAAATAACTCACCAATCTCCCAGTCATATGGCTTCTAAAATATACAATTCTCTTCCTTCAAATGTGAGAAACTGCATAACAAAACAATCATTCAAATATAATTTAAAATCCTTTCTGACAGAACAGTGTTTTTTTAAACTGGATGAATATTTGTTGTGGCAATTTGCGGTGAAATCAATTTTTGAGTATTAGTATAAGTATTAGTATTATTGTATTTTAAATGTAAACAAGTGACTTTTTCCATATGGTTTGTAACTGTCTTAAGGAAATAAATTACTATTATTATTATGAGCAAATCCAATCCATCTTTCATAAACAGCTTCTGCATTATTTTCTGACACTGGAGGATGAAATAATATAATAAATAAAATAATCGATAATCAACTGGTGTTTTCATAAATATTTGAAAAATAACATTGATACTCTTCTAAGAGCCTAATCAATTCAAATCAACGTTTGTTTGAAGGTGATTGACAATGTTTCATGATGAATTTCACTAGTTCGGAGTTCCATTATCTACTATATGAAATAAATCTTCCAAAGAAAGGAAGAAAGTAATCAATTTGAAAATAAGTAAATTATGGCGAAAGTGTCTTATCGCGAAACATCGATGTCTACCTGTGAGGATGACAGTATTCCATGTAAGTGCAATTTGTTACGATTCATTTAAAGTAGAACTCTTGTGAATGATATCTGAATTTCATGCCATAACGAATGTTTGGAATACAAACTGAGTAGAGAAAAGTATCTTCTGATTCAGTGTTCATGTAAGAGTATTTCTTTCGAAAGAATTTTTTGTTTATTTCGTGTCATTCAATGTTTATATGGAAGTAGCTGTTTCAGGAGGGCTTTCTTCCAGTTTGTTCCTGAAACTTGCTTCTTTGCATGATCTACACATCCATGTATAGAGATACTCATTTTCAAATTGATTACTTCCTTCCTTTCTTTGGAAGATTCCCACATTTTTTTTTGTATCAAGATGGAGTAGTAGAAAGCCAACAACTTTCTTTCCCAGAAATCACTGAATACTAATTCAATTTGATCAAAATATACGACATTTGAATCAGTGCACTTTTGCTAATGTAACATAAGTCGATGTACTTCATCAGCATGAAAATTGAGAGCTTATGATTCGATGAAGTCGAAAAAGGCCGTTTTTACCTGGCTCTGATTGGGGAAGGTCTTACCGATGAGAAAGTGCTCGAAAGTGCTCGAAAAGATGGTGGTCGGTCGGTGAGAGTTCTGTGGAGTATGACGGTTGATGCAGAACTTTGAAGTTAAATTCGTTTAATTTTCTTACAGTATAGAAACTTGCAGACGTGGAGCAGGATAGGAACTCCTTCTGCTGACCAGTTTCGATTGCTGCTGACGCAATTTCCGGTATATTTCGTCGATTTCCTCACAATAGTTCTCTGATATTATGGTTTGACCCAATTCCAAAACATATTGTAAATCACACTGTCTACTCTCCGCCATATAGTAACAGTGGCCTTTTTTGATGAGTTTTCGCCTTTGGGATGACTGGGTGCCTGGGTGTTTCAATACACGGATTTCGAAACGTGAAAATTTCTGTCGATCATTCAAATTGTGAATCATCCACTTTTCAAACTTTTCTACTTTTTCAATGCGTTTTAAACCATCAATAACCTCATAGAAGCTGACGCCCGATGCCTCCGCCATCTTACACACCGTTTTTGCTGGGTCAGTCTCCACCAAGGTCCTCAAATCCTCGTCCTGCATTACTGTAGGTCGACCACTTCAGGGCCCATCTTCGAGGATGAAATCCCTGGGACCAAATTATGCAAAACAACGTTGAACAGTGCGATCATTACCACTTTCATTGCCAAATGCTTGGTTAATTGAGCTATTTCAACAGCGAAACAAGAGCTCTGCTCTTATCGGCAAACCACTTTGTTCACATATTTTGTTTTAATTGTACTCTAATCTGTGTACGTTGTGAATAAAGTTACTATTATTATTTCAACAGCGCTTTGGTTCAATTTGGAATCATAGAAAAAAATTGGCTCAAGATCGCATGACGATATCATATCATGGTTGAATATCACCAATAGGGGACATCTACATCATGCAAATCCATTTCATGGGAATATCACAAACGAAACTCCGTGATATCTACACAGAAAATTTACTTTTCGTTTCGACATCTACAATTTGAGTGTGCGGTTCAAAGATACTTTGACTCCTCAAGCCGTTAGAACAGAAACTTTGAAGCGATCATTCTCATTTCAAATCACCAAAATATATAATAAAATCCCCCAGGAGGTAAAACATGAAAGCATTTCTAATTGGATTAGATAATTTAGGAAACACTTGCTACCTGAATACCATTTTACAAGTGTTGTTTATCACGAAGAATTTTAAGAACGAGGTTTGAACGATGAACAAAAATGAGACTGTTTCCTACTTTTTTACCAAACTCAAATACCTGTTCATGCAGCTATAGTTTCGTAATAATGTATCATGTTTCCTACCAACCGATTTCCTGGAGAGAGTAGATACTCGTTAGGATAACAAGAGGATTGTTCCGAATTCTTGGGTTTCCTGCTGAATGCTCTTCGTAAGCAGGAAAATAGCAGAATCAATACTCCTGACTGCTCTGGATTGACCGAATCCGTAGTGTCTAGTCTTGTGTTTGTAGATCTCTTGCTGGATATGAAAGAGAGGACATTGGTAGATCGAGATATTCAGATGATGTGGTGCAGCAGATTTTTCCCGGCTTTCCTGCTGCTAAAAAACCAAATGCGATACTGAAATCAATCAAGTCGCCCCGTCAATTAATTTTTGTTGTTCCCTCATTTCATTATTTGTCTTACTTTGTAAGTCCCCTCATTCTTAATTTTTTAGTCAAATTCATGAAAATTTAAATGATAGACTACATGTTTGTGGTATCTTTTTTGACCTCACACGAGCATTCGAAACCATAAATCCTGAATTATTGTGTAAAAAATTATGTAAAATAGGCATAGGAGGACCCATCAACAGTTGGATTCATTCATACATGACTGAAAAAATAATCAAATTGAAAATAAATAAGACGTACTCAGAAGAACGGCAGACCAAAATCGGTACACCGCAGGGAGGAATACTGGGACCTCTTCTTTTCCTTCTTTATGTTAAAGACTTGCCCCATTTCATTGAACATGTTATGGTGCCAAAAATCATCTCATTAACAATATGTCTAAAGCAGTTTGCGTTGAATTCATCAGCAAGCTGGGTGTCCAATGACTTGAGTCTGAATATAGATTTGGATCCCTTGACAACCTAACCCCTCACAAAATTTTTACCAGATCAACTAGACAGCAAACTTCAGTTCAAAAACACATTGAATTCCTCTGCAAAAACCTCAGTTAAACGTTCTTTTCATTTGCAACTTTGAAAAATAACTTCAATAAAGGGAATTTGCTGGATCTCTCGTATACTCAACTCTGTTTATGAAGATAACTGTTTGGGGACAATTTGTGGAAGTAGTAAGAGTTTTTGTTATTCAGAATAATTGTAAGAATAATCTTCGATCTAAAATATAAAGAATCATGTAGAGGAGTCTTTGTCAAAAATAAAATTCTGGCGGTATTTGATTACTATCTTTATAAATTACTGTCTTACATACATTCAAATTTGTCATCGTTCACTAGATCTCACGAAATAACTAAACACTACCCCACTAGACAAAACCATGGAATTCATGTTAGAAAATGTCATCTTACGGAATACAAAAAAACGTCAAGATATGCTGGGGCAATGGCTTTCAACCACCTTCCAGGAAAAATCAAAGATACTCCCGATCTCAAAAAGTTTAAAAAACAATTGAAGCAATTTTTAGTGGATAACAATTTTTATTCACTTAGCGAATTTTTAAATCATAAAGAAAAGTGAGTTATGTTTTTTTTTATATTACTTTTGAAATTAATGTGACTCGCCGTTCCATTATATCCTTATGAGTATTAGTGTATGTTTCTATAATTATCTTCGATTTTCAGCTTTGATGTTTTTTCATATTGACATGTTTTATGTATACCATGTGTACCTGAAAAGGTGAAATATATATCTCATCTTATCTTATCTTATCTGAACAAAAAATTGAAATTCTAGCAGAGCTATCTTTTTCATTACACTGCCTCCACTATACAGCGTGACTCACGGTCGATGGTAGGTTAGAAGTTTCTGGAAAACGCAAAGCATGATTCTTCTGAAAATTTCACCTCTCACATTTCTTTACCTGTTCTATCGATCTAAAATATTTTCAGCATTGCGGCATTGCCACTTCCATCAAAACGTCCTACCAACTTTATTTTTTTAAATAGAACACCCCGTATATTAATACATTTTTGGAATCGCTCTGATATTTTAATACTTTTTTGATAATAATGTCCTATACCTATCTCTATCTGTTTTCGAGATGAAAAATAAATTGTGTTAAATATGGTCCAAGACATAGCCTTAATTGAAATTAAGTACATCAGTACTCTCAATTCATGGAAAGTTGATATTTTGATAATAGTTATTTACTATTATTTCCATTGTGCATAAAAGTGGTCAAAAGTTCATTTTTTCAAATGAAACCCCCTGTATATTACTAAATTGAAAGATGGTGAAAAAAGCTTCAAGATTATGTATCATGTCCCTATACCTGAATCGTCAAGTTTTATCAATAAATTCGCTTCTTCTAGAAACATTTTTTTTTTCAGAATTTGGATTTAGGTAGCAGTGGAATTATCAAGCTTATAGCACTTCGGCTACTTTTATATGTAATTGATAAATGGTTATTGACGGTGTTTCAAAAAATCGCCAAAAGTGAATGCAAATATTGATTATTCAAACGAAGTTCTTATGAAATTATTTATTATACACATAAACAAAGTGANATAAAGTTGCTAGGACTTTTTGATGGAAGTGGCAACGCTGCAATGCTGAAAATATTTTAGATTGATAGAACAGGTAAGGAAATGTGAGAGGTGAAATTTTCAGAAAAATCATGCTTTGCGTTTTCTAGAAACGTCTAACCTACCATCGAACGTGAGTCACGCTGTATATTCCAGTTATGGAGCTTCGAAGTAATTGATGAATGTTTCAGGTGAATATGATTTTGAAAGTCATTTATTTTGTTAAATTCCTCATATACCTACTTTGGTGTGACTCGTTATCAATTTCAGTCGCTACTGCCGTCAACAAAACTTGATTACTACCTTTGAACATTTCAGCGTACTTCAAAATTGACCATTTCGTATCCTTGCTGGGACCAAATAAACTGTCAATTACCCGAACAAACAGCGAGGAAGATTATCAGTGGAGATAGTGCAGAACAAAACCTGTCGATTGCGAAAGCAGTGATTTGGCAGGTGCGCGTGTCTCGAAATTCTGTAATGAATGTAGTTAAAGTAGATGATCTGGCTATAATGAACAAGCAGCTCTAAGCAGAGTTACCAGAGGTGATTATATTCCGCTTTAGATGGAGGATGGATGGTCTCCGGAGCGCCCTATAATTACACCACGGTCAGTGATGAATATCTAGCCTGCCGTGCCAACTACGACAGGTTATCGCTGCCATTGTTCTCTCCGTGAAATGTTTACCTTGACCATGTTCTTTACGGGGGTTTTCAGTCAGCTTTCTTCAGTGCATGTTCTTTTTAAACGATCTGAAGGTACCGTCAATGGAATTGGCCCCGCTATCGAAAATAAAAATCAAAGCAGCTATTTGAATAACCAAGCCGAAGGAGTCCACCGTTGCCAACTCTCATCACTTTGAAGAAAGTCAAGCAACGAAAGTTGATTGAACTGAACACGGATTTGATTGATGACGAAATTCGCTAATTTGGAAATGCATTACTTAGTAGCACTTCAACATGAACAATATATATCTCTTTTTATCATCTCGGTAATTTTCTTACACGCACTCGTGATAGTTGAGTGCAAAACCACTATTTGATAATGCCGAATCTTCCAAACTGTTTTCGATATTGGAAAAAAGTTCTGACAGTTTTTCAGAAAATTATATATATTTCGAAGTTTTGTTAGTAAACCAAACCAAACACTAAAAGTTTTCTCAAATCACCGTCTGAAAATTAAACGAATTGAGCGTCAAAGTTTCACCTTACCCACCATACTCTCCAGACCTTTCGCCAATCGAGTACCATCTTTTTAAGCACTGCGATAACTTCCTCACTCGAGCACCCAGTTTTTATGCTAATTTCGCTCAAATTGAATGAGTGTTCACTGAGATATTGAAGTAGACTCGTGAAAACAGACAAAACTCTTGAAACAACCCATTATCTGAATATGAAACGTAATCAAAACTTTATCATTCAATATTGTCTGCATCAAATTCTTTGCCAGGCCAGAAGACATCGATGGTATGCTGTCCCAGAGTATCCCAGTTATTCGTTGGTTCCTTCAGTAAGGAAGACTTACTTATATATACGGACTTCTCTAAGGCGTTCGACAGACTTTGTCACGGATTACTGCTATACAAATTGAACAGGAACGGCTTTTCTCTGACCCTGATCCAAGTTTTTATATCATACTTCACTGACAGGTGTCAGTATGTTACATTCCATGGCTTCAAGTCTGTGGAATATGCAGCTACCTCGGGTGTTCCACAAGGAAGCAACCTAGATCCACTTCTCTTTAACGTCTTCATGAACGATATAGTTGAGGTCATTGACATTAACTGTTTGATATACGAGGATCAATGACATCGAGGACTGTCCTCAACTCTCCCTCAATCTGAAATGGGTTGAGCAATTGTGTTTTCGCAACAATTTTTCTTTAAACGCGAGTAAATGTAATGAAAAAGCATCCATTTTCATATCAATATTTAATAGGCGATATTGCACTTCAACGGCCTCTCACATTCACCGATCTAGGTGTTACCTTCGACACAAACTTTCCTTTATACCAGACATTGAAGCCACTTTTTCTGCTGCAAACAGAATGTATGGATTTATTGCACGAATCTCCAGAGATTTCTCAGATCCATCTACATCAAAAATCTTATACTATCCTTTCGTCAGATGAAAATTTGAATATGCATCCATAATCTGGAATCCATGTCATCAGTTGTATACAGAGAAAGTTGAATCAGTATAACGTCGTTTCCTAAAACTTCTCTCCTATAGATCATTCACTTGAGAAAGCTACTGTGCTAGCAAAACATGTTGTGATTATATTTTTTCAAATAAAGTTTGTGGAGATCAAATCGAGAGGTGTAGTTTTTGAAATTAGTCCCTGTTGAAAGATCATATACAGGGTGTTCCATCTCAGACAAGCCACCCCGTATACAGGGCTTTTCATGATGAGCGTTAATTAGCCGTTTCTGGCAAAGTATTCAACGGATCAACCTGAAAATTCCACAGTATGCATAAGGTAATATGACACACACGCCTAAAATATTTTAAACGAAGCGGCGTTGACGCTTCTACTATGAAGTAACGGCTTCTTTGATTTTTCAAATGGAACACCCCGTATATAATATCATATTATGATTCATTAACACTTTGTCAACAAATTCATATACTCTTTCCCTATACATATCTATTATCGTTTAGAAGATATAAATTAATTTCGATATTTTCTTTACCAAACATGAACTTTTATAAATGCTGATAATCTTGAACTCCCTTGCACTAAAACGATCAAATTTGAAATGGAGTAGTGCGATACAATGAAGATCTTCACTCCGAGTCATATTTTCATTTGCCTCATACAGGGTCTTTAAAAAATGCAGATACTTTGATCTTATGAAAAAATGAGTGGAACTCAATTTTTCCAAATGGAACACTGTATATTTCAACGTTTTAGAGCTCTACATCCAATTTTAGATTTACTTTGTTCAAATAATACTATTTCTATTTTGAACCGTTTTCGAGATAAACTGTTTCAAACGAAAATTGACATGGTTTCCTTGTTCATCACTCATTTTTGTAAAACAGATTTCGTTCGATGTTTCTCAATTAATCACAAGAATAAAACAATTAAATTTTTTCATGAATGTGATTTTTTGAAGATTGTTTGAGTTTGTAAAAAGGGTTTGACAAAATGGTCGTGTACATGTAAAAATAACCAAATTATTCAAGGTGGCTCATTCGAGCTGCAAAATTGATTTTTGGCTGAAACGGTTCATCAAATTCGCGTTTTTCATACACCGTCGTGAACAGGCTCCCAATACCTTTCAAATAAAGTATCACTCAACTTCTCTCCCCTATTCAAGTTTGAGGGGTTGAAGAGCCCCCTATTAGGGGGTTTCCCTTTCAAGCCTAAAATATACGTCAAAAAATGTCCCCCAAACAAAATCATTCAACGTGTTTTGGGAAATTTTTCCACTCACTATGGCATAACAATTATACGGGGTGGCTCGTCTGAAATTGAACACCCTGTATATCTACTCGCACGATATTATTGAAATACTCTGTATAAATACTTCAGACGCGACCGAGGCATTCGTACAGACACAGTCAGGTATACTTAAGTTGGTATAATTCACAATTATAGAGTGTTAGTTTTGGGTATAATTTATGTCTGTTAGTTATAACAGCTATTGGTATCAGTTGTTGTTTGTTGAGCCGATGCCTGATTATATGGTATCTTCACACCCAACAAGTGTAAATCAGGGCACATACGAAAGACTTTGATGTCTAATCGGGATTCATTTTTGCACCTGCCTCATCTGTGGAACTATTATTAGAGTACATTTTGAAATGCGTAAATGACCTTGTTTTAATGGAAATAACGCGATAATGATGGGTTGAACGTTTTGGCAGACCAATTATGTTTGTTCAACGTGAGAAGCCTCGGAAATTTTGGAGAAAATATAGAGGAATGTGTTGTTACGACAATATACAAAAAATTGGCGTGAAGTTATCCACAGATTTCTGGCCACACTTGCTGACGTAGAGGAAAATAAAAATCTGTGGTTGGGATATGAAATTATAAGCACCCGTACTAATATCTGTGGCTGGAAATATCTATTCACTATAGGTTGAACGTGGAATTATTAAGACTATTTGGTGTATAACTTTTTATAGAATCTTGAGTAGATTGACGCGTTGATAACTGTTTTCTCATCAACAATACAGATTTAGGAAAAAATAATTTTGGAAATATCAGACTTCCTTTCCAATACTCAATGTAGAAATGACACCCGATGATGTGCGTTCATGAGAATCACAGAACTTCCATAGTTTCTTGAGTGAATTAACTTGGCGATAACAGTTTTCTTGTCATCTAAACATATTTCAAAAAAGAAAATTATTGAAACAATCAGATTCATTCATTGAGATTCCTTGTAGAACTGGAACCAGATGGTTCCAATTCTACAAGGGGTTTTAAAAAGTTATTCTGATTGTTACAACAATTTTTTTTTTGAAATCTGTATGAGTGACAAGAAAAAGGTTTTCACTATGTTGGATCTATTCAAGATTCTATAAGAGTTGTTTGATTTTCATGAATGCACATCAAGCATGATTCTNTTTTCATTGTGTCACCTTGTATATGAACGCATCATGCAACGTAGGTTCGTGAAATATGTTATTGAGAAATAAAAACGGGTCACAATTTTTGGCAAGAAAACTCGATTCGTTGAGTGACGTATACCGTGGAAAAATGCTCAAATCTCGAAGTCATTAAGGTCGTAGAGACTTCAATTTTACGGAAATGAAGATGGCAAAACGTAAATAGTTGAATCTTTCAACGTGCAAAATTGAAAACATTAATAAGTACACGTAGACAGATCACTTTCTATACCCCTTTTACTAGATCCAACCTTGGAAAAGCGTCTCCTATAAATTTGATGTGTGAAAGTTAAAATACCCACTGCAGTCGATGCGATATTAACGTCGATTGACTGAAAACCATATTATCCAAAATTGAACAAACCATCATCTAGCTTACTGTCTTCATTTCATGTTATTTACAAATATAATCACTCAATATGTCATCTTTTTTCCATAATCCGATCATGTATGTGAATTTATCTCATAATTTGTCGAATCCTCAATATGTCAATATTTTATTATACAGTGCATTTCTTTAATGCCCCTTTTATTTTTTGAACGGGTCAACTCTAAAAATTGAAATATGGGGTAATGAAATTAATACATGAATACTTCATTTTGAACTGAAATTGACAAATGAAACTTTCATGATGGCGACTGGGAGCCATCTGGGGAAAAAATCAAATAGGAAGGGGGGTCTTGTGACATTTTGAAGCTCCTGAGTTGTGAATACTCCACAACTCTAGAATATCAAGTCAATATCTTCACATACTACAAAGTGGCGAAACATTTAAGAATTTCCTGAAGACAAACACATTACTATCGATATTTCTAGAAATATACCTTTTTATTTGCCATATGGCAATTCCAACAACCCGATAAGATTTGTTAAGTTATTTTTCGTTTATAAAAACGACAAAAAATATCAGTTCGACAATGAACATCATTGTTCAGTTACGATATTCTCATTTACTTTTTGGTTTTCCCAATATCCATAAAAAATTAACGTTTGGCCAGGAATATTGGGAAACCATATTGCAGGACTTCTATTTATTGATCAGAATTTAACAGGGGTACTGTATTTTAATATGCTGAAGTCGTCGAAACGAATCCTAATGAATTCGATATGGATATTGTATTTCAACAAGATGGAGCACCACCACATTACTCCAAACAAGTAAGAGACTATTTGGATACTACTTTTCCCGGTCGTTGGAATGGCCGTCGAGGTCCTACAGAATGGCCAGCCCACTCGCCAGATCTGACACCTTTATACTTTGTTTTAATGGGGCTATTCGGAGTGAAAGGTGTACAAAGCTGAACCTGCTACAATATTGGATATACGGCAGAGAATAATAAATATTTATGAAGATATTGACGTTATTTGTTCGAAAATGTTCGGCGTGAAATATCGGATAGGCTGTTCATATGTCAAGAAGTTCAAGGCAACCATTTCGAGCATCTTCTGAACTGACCCCAGGCTTATTACCTCATATTATGTATAGTATTTCCAATATCAATTGGAACAGCACAGAGAAAGAATTTCTGCCTCGACATAGGCGTCGGCATATTATTTTTCAGTGATAGTTTTTCAGTTACTCATCCTTACAATCATAGCAATTGATCACCCCATGAGAAAGTTAGAAATGCGTAAATGACCTTGTTTTAATGGAAATAACGCGATAATGATGGGTTGAACGTTTTGGCAGACCAATTATGTTTGTTCAACGTGAGAAGCTTAGGAAATTTTGGGGAAAATATAGAGGAATGTGTTGTTACGACAATATAAAAAAACATTAGCCAGGATCATAGTTGACTATTTTTTCCGAGTGATATTTCTGAGTACAAAATCAATCATGATGACTACTGCTATCCAACGGTCCTCTGTGTTTTTCAGAGTATCTGCGGATTACAGACGATTAGTTTAATTTTGCTTGGTTCTACGAGACGACCAATTTTTCAAGGCGCATTTGATATTTCAATGGCATATTTTTGACACTACTTATAGTCCAGTCATTTCAGTGAGTTCACCTCGGAATTTGAGATACCCAGCTACAAACTCGTATAAACTTGTATTTTGATATCCCGAAAGTTGTCTTGGAACCTACTTACGGTAGGAAGAACGCAAATATAAATCTAAGGTGAAGGTTTCCAGAAATAGATATTTTGCAAATATCTCGTTTCCTATGGCAGGAGGAACTAACCACTCCTTACTACTTCAAAGATTTGGTCTGCCTTCCTTGGAGCAACGTAGAATTTCATCAAGTATTATTATGTTATACACAATTTTGCATTTTTCGTTACTAGAATAAATTAACTTCAACGTACCTCAAGCTACTACACGTAGACAGATCACTTTCTATATCTCCCTTACTAGATCCAAACTGGGAAAAGTGTCTTCAATAAATTTTATGTGTGAGAATTATAATACCCACTGCAGTCAATGCGATATTAATTTCGATCCACTGAAGACCATATTATCCAAAATTGAACAAACCATCATCTAGCTTACTGTCTTCATTTCATGTTATTTACAAATAATAATCAATTAATATGTCATATTTTTTTCCTAATTCGATCGTGTATGTGAATTTATCTCGTAATTTGTCGACTCCTTAATATGTCAATATTTTATTATAAAGTGCATTTCTTCAATGTCCCCCCCTTTTATTTCTTGAACGGGTCAACTCAAAATATTGAAATTTGGGGCAATGAAATTAATACATGAATACTTCATTTTGAAGTGAAACTGACAAATGAAACTTTCAAGATGGCAACTGGGCGCATCTGGGGAAAAAAATTAAAAGGGAAGGGGGGGTCTTCTGAACATCATTTTGAAGCTCCTGACGAATACTTCACAACTCTAGAATATGAAGTCAATATCTTCACCTACTACAAAATGGCGAAACACTTAATAATTTCCTGCTTTTTATCTGCCATATGGCAATTCCAACAAGCAGATAAGGTTTGTTAAGTTATTTTTTGTTTATAAAAACGACAAGAAATGTCAGTTCGACAATGAACATCATTGTTCAGTTACGATATTCTCCTTTAATTTTTGGTTTTCCCAATATCCAGAAAAATTTAACGTTTGGGCAGGAATATTAGGAAACCATATAGTCGGATCTCTATTTATTGATCAAAATTTAACAGGAGAACTGTATTTGAATATGCTGACAACTACTGTTGACCCTCTCAACACTGAAATCGTCGAAGCGAATCCTAATGAATTTGATGTGGATATTGTATTTCAACAGGATGGAGCACTACCACATTACTCCAAACGAGTAAGATACTATTTGGATACTACTTTTTCCGGTCGTTAGATTGGCCGTCGAAGTCCTATAAAATGGCCAGCCCACTCGCCAGATTTGAAACCTTTGGACTTTGTTTTATGGAGCTATTTGGAGCCCCATAAAACAGAGTCTAAAGGAAAATGTTCGGCGTGAAATATCGGATAGGCTGTTCATATGTCAAGAAGTTCAAGGCAACCATTTCGAGCATCTTCTTGTCTGACCCCAGGCTTATTACCTCATATTATGTAGAGTTTTTCCAATATCAATTGGAACAGCACAGAGAAAGAATTTCTGCCTCGACATAGGCGTCGGCATATTATTTTTCACGGATAGTTTTTCAGTTACTTATTCTTACAATCATAGCAATTGATCACCCCATGAGAAAGTTATCTCAACTGAATTTTTCCACCATGGGTAATTATGAAAAACTTCGAAATTCAAGGTAGTTGATTTCAGAGTTGAAAACTCTGAAATACAATGAAAATACAAATAATCACACC
>NW_019296022.1:0-13731 GCF_000500325.1 Leptinotarsa decemlineata
TTCTCACGGATAAAGTATGATGAGCTGTTTTCTCGGGTTTCGCTCCGTGTTCTGTGTATTTTCTCCCCATAAGGATTATTTTCACAACGTTTCGGCAAAGTCTCATTTGCCATCTTCTGGTGATGTCTGGTTTTTTCAACTAGACTGTTGAAAAAACCAGACTGCGAGATTTATAGGGCCTTTCTTGCCGTCCCAGATTTCAAGCAAACATTTTTAAAGCTGTCCGCTATAAATCCGTTGCCTTGAAACAATGATATATATTTGTAGGAACACACAGCACAAATTGCGAAAGATTTATTAGGACAACTCAATTATGAAGAAATGGATTTAGTACGGCGGGGCGCTGAGAGATTGAAATTTGATTCGATTCCATGAACATGCGTTGTTCTAAGTTGTTCTAGCATTTCGCGAAGTTAGGGATTCATTTTGTAAATGTACGCTGGGATAAGATTAGCTCAAAGTGAATTTTGTGCAAGTTAGGTATTATTTCCATTTCACTGACATCATGGTTCCCTTCTAATTCAATACTCTCATTCGAAAGTAGTTGTTTTTGATAGATTTCACCTAAACTTGAATAATATGCTATTAGAATGTGTGGAGTGACTGGTTTCAATCAAATGTGCCAAACCGTCACAAAAATCTAAAATCTATCAGAGACAAAAGAAAATACACTGGTCACTCCACAAGGAAGTGTAACTGGTCCCTTTCATATTTCATAATTACGTGATTTCATGCATTTTTTCACCTGTATTTTGAGGAAATTCTTATTTTTCATATTTTTAATATCTTTTTTTTGTGTGAGTGGTCCATCAAATAAATAGAAAACTAGCTTGTTCATTGTATATATGATTGTAAAATCTATTTTGATTCTGTTGACATCATAATGTTTTCGTTTATACGTATATACGTATTTGCTTTCATGTATATAATGTTTGTGTATAAGTGTATATATCTATCCATACGTCTGTATGTACTGCATTCAGAGTGATGTATATATTCTCATATACACATTAAGAATATTGTCATTTCGAAAATGAAGTACCTTCATCCTGATTCATTAATTGACTGAGTCTATTATAGAGAGGCGGTACAGTTCTTAGGGTTTTTTTTTTGGTGAAATTGTCACACTGGAATTATTGAGTAATCGTTTTCTATACTCAAATGGTAACTGGCAAACTCTTGAAATAAAGGCTGAGAGAGACTTTTATATCATGAAAAACTGACTCGATCATAAGTTACTCACCATGAATTTTCATGAAATACATTTCTAAAATACATTTCTGAAATACATTTCTTGCAATTCCCCTGTAGAAGTATGACAGACGCATTGTTAATATTTAGGAAAATACGTATACCTGCTTATTAGTAACTGAAATAAAATACTTGGGTATATTTCTAGACTCAAACATAAAATGAAATGAACATAAAACATATACTATTGAAAAACTTCAAAATATTTTATATAATAGCGACCCGTCCTGACTACAAAATATACATATAAACGCGTGCGACTCGCTATTTATAGGCACGTGCCGACGTCCCACTCCGCGGCCGGTATCGCCGCAACCGCTATGTCCCTGCACTTTAAATCTGTGATATCTTCGAAAATATTCATTTAAATTACATGATTTAAAGGGCCATATCGATCGATATTAAATGCACAATGTATTTGAGGTACTCTCTTGGATAAGGATTAATGTTGTATCGCTTAAAATCGCGGAGGATAAAAATACACCTTCATAATACGGCCCCATGGGAATACTGCACTAAACGCCTTCCTGAAACACATCAACAGCATGAGACTTTCCATCACTTTCACGATGGAGAAGGAAATCCACAACGGATTGCCATTCTTAGACGTTTTAGTGAAGAGGACCAACACTAAGTGGGAAACATCTGTATACCAAAAACTCACCCACACGGGACAGTATCTGAACCACGAATCCAACCACCATCAATCATTTTTACTTGTATTTTATTTCACTATTATTTCATTTCAGGTTAGTTTTGCTTAATATAATTGTTTTTCAGCTATTCATTTTCAATTTCTTCTTTTTCAGTTGCTTCGGGAATTTCAAATCATTTTATATATTAGACAATGGAAGTCCGAACAAGTGAAATTCATCATGAAACGTTGTCAATCACCTTTAAATATTTCTCTACTAAATTATGCATGTTATATACATACAAATCTTCCTGTTAAATCCATTCATTCGTGATTCTCCGAAATCATGTAGCAAAGATATAACTGAAGGAAGAAAATGAAAGTATGATTACGATCCTATTTGCGATTAGTATTTTCAAACTTGAAATTCTGTAGTAATGTTTTTCCCATTTATGTTTTTCTAAAGACAAAACACAAGCACTACAGGAAAAACCTTAAGGCGCTAAGAGCAGTGCCTAATGAATGCATATTCGACCGAAGAATTCTTGACCAGCTGCCACCACATCGACGTTCTAAATAATGACAAAACTTCAAAGTTTGCCAGGCACCTCATAGCATTCTCCAACGATGCACTGAGTGAATTCTCGAATTCAGTCTGCAGCAACATTCTCCAAATTAATTCCACACGTCGATGAGGCTTCCGGGGGGATGATGGGATTCCGAGGAAAGGGGATGCGATAGGATCTCTCCTACTCGTTGCAGATACGGTCGTCAGACTGTGAAACGCGATTGTGTATGCAATTTGCCTTATATTATCCAAATAGATCCTGCAAATGAATCGATAACATTATCTCTGGTAATGGGAACGGGGATACATGTCTAGGAGAGCAACACATATAATAGCTACAGCATGTAAAGTGGAATTTGGTAACAGGAGTTTTTTCGTTTGATTCGAGATGAATATAGACTGGAGATAGGATGACCAAACTTCCTGTCCCGGTTTCCAACCAAGTCATAAGGTGTCCCGAAAAATTGTCTTGGGACGCACAGAAGTCCCAGAATTCGGTTTTGAAAGGAGTTGACAATACTGAATTGTCATACCACTAGATCATCAGTTACTATAGGTTCGTTCCAACTAGCGTCAGAAACAGTTTCTGACAGTCAGGATTCTGCGCAGTAATGTGATTGCGTTCCAACGTGAGTTTCCAACCATTAGTAAACTATCAGTTTTCACCCGGAAGAGATTTGTAGGGAATAGGTAGACCCCTTAAGAATTCAGAACGAGATCCGACGGTCGATTTTCGAACATAAATCTGCCGGACTTCCTATATAGGACTGTCAAGGCACTGCCCGGCAAAAACCGCATGAAATATATCGGCCATTTCGGTTCTTCTCATTTCTCGTAATATGAATCTTACGATCGGAGAGCATCCCTAGAGTTATACCACGGGACTCTAAAAACATCGGGGTTAAAAAAACGCGAATACATCAAAAACTTTTTTTGGCTCATTTTTCCAGAAAGTAATATTACTGTAGTTTCATTCCAACATCAAACTGTTGTTTTTTACACCTCGACACGTGTTTTAATCACCACGTGATCATCTTCAAGAGAAAGATTAAAATTCCTCTTCCCCTTGAAGATGATCACTTGGTGAATGAAACACGTGTTGAGGTGTTAAAAATAACAGAATAATGGTTTGGTTTTGGGATAAAACTCACCACCATCAAGGGATTATCTTCATTCAAGAGGAAGATTAAACAGGTAATTCCTCCTCTGCATCTTCAAGAGGAAGATTGAACAGCTCAATCTTCCTCTTGGAAATGATCACTTGGTAACTGAAACACGTGTCGAGGTGTTAAAAATAATAGAATAACGGTTTCGTTTTGGAATAAAACTCACTACCATCAAGGGATCATCTTCAAGAGGAAGATTAAACAGTTCAATCTTCCTCTGCATCTTCAAGAGAAAGATTAAACATCTCAATCTTCCACTTGGAGATTATCACTTGGTGATTAGAACGCGTGTCGAGGTGTTAAAAATAACGGTTTGGGGTTGATATAAAACTCACCACCACCAAGTGATCATCTTCAAAAGGAATATTAAGCTGTTCAGTGCTACCCTAGAGAATGGAAGACTAAGCTGTTCAATCATCCTCTTGAAGATGATCACTTAGTGATTAAAACACGTGTTGAGAAGTTTAAAATAACGCTTTGGTGTTGGAATAAAACTCACCACCATCAAGTGATCATTTTCAAGAAGAAGATTGAGCTGTTTAATCTTCCTGTTAAAGATGATCACTTAGTGAATGAAACACGTGTCGAGGTGTTAAAAATAACAGAATTACGGTTTGATTTTCGGATAAAACTAACTACCATCAAGGGATCATCTTCAAGAGGAAGATTAAACAGGGTAATCTTCCTCTGCATCTTCAAGAGAAAGATTAAACAGCTCAACCTTCCTCTTGAAGATGATCACTTGGTGATTGAAACGCGTGTGGAGGTGTTGAAAATAACGGTTTGTTGTTGGGATAAAACTCACCACCACCAAGTGATCATCTTCAAAAGGAAGATTAAGCTGTTTAATCTTCCTCTTGAAGATGGAATATTAAGCTGTTTAATCATCCTTTTGAAGATGATCACTTGGTGATTGAAATACGTGTTGAGGTGTTAAAAATAACGGTTTGGTGTTGGAATAAAACCCACCACCATCAAGTGATCATTTTAAAGAGGAAGATTGAGCTGGTTAATCTTCCTGTTCAAGAAGATCACTTGGTGATTGAAACACGTGTTGAGGTGTTATAAATAACGGTTTGGTGTTGGGACAAATCCCCATCAATATTCATTACTACACTATATAGAAAGGAATCATGGGAAAAATATTGTTGAGTTTCTGTGTCAGTTCCTTATAACAGGTGATACGCTATATTAAATTGAAAGACCATATATTCTTAAAACACAACTCACACAAGGAGATAGAAAATAAAATCTGGACAGAAAAATCTAGCCATTCGAGCATGTCCAATAAAACAGATTTTATTGCGGAAAGCGGCATTTTTTCGTGCATTGAAGAGGGTTGGAGTTGCGTTTCATATAAAAGTGGAGCGGTCATCCAAACACGCATAAAAAGACGGATACACGAAGTGAAATGGTTCGAAAATATACCGACGAAAAGATACCAGATATATATCAAAGGTTTCGGGTTATCCGGCTAAAGATTTAACGACCAAGAGGATATTCGATAATCTTAATGTTATTTCCCGAACGAAAAAATATCTCGATGGAACGCAAACATTCACTGGACGTGACATAAAGATGGCTGTAATAAAATAAGAAAATTGAAGAAGTCACTCGTTTGACCGGGTTTATAGATATTTTTTCAATGATGGAGGGGGGCCGAAACAGTTTTTCAAAAATTGATATCCATAGTAAAGAAATGGATCAGTTTGATCAGTTTCTATGGAACTATTGAAATACGAGTCCTATCGCAGTTTAAGTAGTGACTTCTCCAAAAACCATAACTCGTCAATGTGATAACAATAATAGCACAATATACTCAATAGCTCAATATACTCAATAGCATATACTCAAACACGAAAGATGGCAGCTGAATTCTGCAAACTCCAATCGATTCGTAATTATTAAGTTACCGTGAACTAGCACTCTCATCAAGTTGCCCTCTATGTTACCTAAAATTGAAGATAAACATACGACAACTCCAATTTGCACAAAATTTTGATTTACCCTCTACTTCAAAGTTGAACCTGTACCAAGGGTTGTTTTCATTCGAGGAGAGCCACTTTGTTGGGGGATGAAAAATTTAATATTAAAAATTAGGTTCAATTTTTCAAGCAATAAAGGTTTCAGTAGTTTTTTGCGAATGACTCAAAAATAATTTTGTTATAAGGAATCATTTTTATTGGAAATGTTGCTATAGACTCCATACAACTGGAGTAATAGCTTGTAGATTTTTTCTTAATCGTCAGATGTCAAAATTGAAAATTTCAACAAAATTTCAAAGAACAATGTACTTGTTTGGAAGAACTCATGAACCCTTCTTTGAAGTGTTCGAAAAAAACCTTACTCTCCTTCCTATAAAAGTTCCTTGCATCAAAACCAAGCGAATTTTTAGAAAAATTATGTTGGTCCCTATTTTTTCAATGTGAAAAATCACTCCTCAAATATCACTTCAACTGAAAATAATCGATACCATTCAACATTTCACCTAATTTATGTACTTGTAATATACTCTCGAAATTTACTACATTCAAATGCTTTGTTGTGCTTGAAGTAAAAAAAAAACATTTTTCTAACCCTTAAGAAATTACATTCACTTCAAAAACTCTTGATGATACGCAAAATAAAGTTATACCTACTGTGTATTGATTGATGCTGCAATTATTAGTTTTTGGATTCTTTCGAATGGGGGAAGATGAGACAGTTTTTTTAATCTTGTGAAACGCGCGTCAAGAAGATTATTTCCTTTATGGTGAATGTAAAGAGTTCTTATTCAGCATTGATCTTTTGAAATTTCACGTACTATACTACTATAAACAAGTTAATTCAAATAAAACAAAGGGTGTATGAGATATCATCGAAATTTTTTATTCACTTAAAAGACTTATTGAAGCCATTATGAATGGAATATAACACCGTTCAAATGTCCGCCACCATTTTTCTGGGTGGAGCGCATCCGAAACGTCCAATTTTCTATGATTCTGGCGCATAAATCAAGCTGAATTTGACCGACGGCATGAGTTATGTTGACTCTGAGAGTCGCTGTGGTTTGTGGTTTATTCGCATACACTTGCGACATAAAAACACCCCACAAGTAAAGTTCTAACGGAGTCAAATCGCACAATCTCTATGGCCAGTTCTCATCACCCCCACATTAGGTAGAGGTGATGAGAACTGTCGGGGAGCTAGCTCATGGCCTGATTTACTGCGACCTTTTCAGATCTATCGTGACGCTCCTTGGTTGTTAGAGCTCATTGTCTAGCTTGATCTCTTTGATGAGACTTCATAGCCTTGACACTGACCCCTTCATATTGCTGGCAGCCTCTGGTTTCTTTTCCCAGCATCCTGCGTGTCTCAGCCTTGCTATCGCTTCATATTCACGGTTTCTTCTTCTTCTTGCCATAACCTGAATTGGTTTTTTTCTGTCAGAGCCATGTTGCTTTAACGGAGTTAAATCCCACAATCTCTATGGCCAGTTCTCATCACCTCCACATGAGATGACCACGTCCTCAAATCGCTCATGCAGAATATTAAATGTGGCATGAGCGGCCCTGTTGAAACCACATGTCGTTAGTGTCTAGATCATCCAATTCAGGCCAAAAGAAGCCACTTAGAGTGTTTGCCGTTGACAGTGATGGCCTGGCCAACGTCATTCTCAAAGACATATATAACGATTACGCCGCCAGCCCAAAATTCACACCAAACTATGACTTTTTTGGGATGCATTGGACGCTTTTCGATCTCATGTGGATTGCTATCGTACCAAATTCGATAATTTTGTTTGTTCACGTATCCATTCATCCAGAAATGGTCTTCATCGCTGAAGATGAGTTTTCGATATTTGATATTCCCGTTCTCCTGCATACTCTCACAGACAGCGGCGATGTTTTCGGCAGATTTTACATTTGGTCAACGTAGGGATGTTGGTTTACTGAAGCAGTAGACTCAAATTTATCCACCACATTGCGGATAGTCCTCTCTGTAGGACGATTATGGCTATCGTGGAATGGACGGAGCGTGCGGAACGTTGCTCGAACTGAACACCAATTTTCATATAACAATTTCATTATTTGCACGTGTGTTGAATGCTATATCTGTCCATGATGATTTGGCAAAACAGACTGAATAAATGACAACTAATTTGACAGATGTTGTCACGCCTTGTATCTCTCGTTGACTGATTAAGTCTATTTGTAAACGATTTCTCGTTGTTCCACAATATGGCGTGAGGGTGGCTACTAGGGATTGGATAGCATAGCTCCCAGGGTAGGCCGCCAGCTATTAAACAGTAAAGAAGGGCGTGGGTAAGATGGGGGTAGAGCGCCACCCGCTTTATCAACCCTGGAGCTTATACAGCACACAAAACAAAGATGGGAAATTTACTCTAAACGGTAACCAATTGAATCAAACTCAAATCTAGTTAAAAATAAAGGTTTAAAACTGAATCATTTGGAAGCAATGGAAATTAATAAACTTAAAAATTCAAACATTCTAATGAATGACCAACTAGATTTGAATAGATCACCATTATTAAACTTGTTTTCTTAAAAACCGAGAAAGAATTATTATTGATGTAGATGTGAGGCAATATGCTTTAGGTAATCAGGTAAGAGATGTGGAGGTTCAGGTAATTTCTCACAGGTAGTCTCAATTATGGTTACCTGTAGTATATAAATATGAATGTAAGGATAATTTGATGTATTAATCACTTGAAAAAGCTAATGTTTAGCGAAACATCGTTTAGGTGTAGTTTGTGAAACTGATAAGTTCTTTGTCCCTATTTTAATGACTAAGCTTATCTGTGTGTGTCTCTCTCGAGGTGGATTGAAGGACAAGAATGGTCTTAGAGTTCCAAACTTAGGTCTGCAGTGTTCTGTCGGTACAACAATTGCGATCGGCTCAACAGTGCGTAACTACTAACTACTGCTACTAATGTATTAAGTATTCATGCAAGGATGTCTAGTCTTACAGCAATACTGACACGAGGAAATGGTATACAGATAAAAGAAGACCTAAAATGAAACAATTCATATTAGATGTAAACGGTTCACTGGAAATGATGTACAGGACGATATGTCTGGACAGAATGATCAGGCTCATTCTCTGAATGTATGAGTTGTCTCGTTGATGAATACCAACCCACATTTGGTGTCGTGTGGCCTATAGGTTTACTTTTGCCCCAAGAAACCAAGATTCAAATCAGTAAGACTCTGTTCTCCATAAGAAATTGAATCCAACAAGTGAGTTGAATGTTTTACCAGCATCCAAACGCCAAGAATACAACAATTTCCTATTCTTATAAAAGATGATCTTACTTTGTGAATCCGAAAAATCGAGAAGTTTGGACATACATTCCAGAATTAGCAAATGGCTACCAAAAGTACCACAAACAATTTTTATTCCAGGCGGCAAGACATTCATGGAACCAAAGTCGTCAATTCACCGTTCCCTCAGAGCACAGAATCCTTGAAGGATTCGAATATGTGTTCGAATATAATTAAAGAGTTCGAATATATCCTTGTATAGTTGTTTATCAATGAATGAGAACTAAACGGATGACGAGGTAATAAAATATTCCAAAACCTTCATGGAAGTATTAATTTCAAGTTAAAATACTCGTCGCCTTAAAACAGAACAAATGACAAAATGAAACCGTAACAATGTTACTTCAACAATATTGTCGTTATGAACTGTCAAAGTCCCTATATTAATGATACGCAAAATAAAGTTTTAATGTGTATTGATCAATGCTGCAATTGATAGTTTTGAGTAATTTTGAAGAAGAGGAGATAAAGATAAACAGTTTTCTTCATCTGCTAAAACGCGGGTCGAGAAGAGTATTACATTTCTAGTGAATGAGAATAGTGTTCCTTTGTGTGCTGTGTGCTTTGTTCCTTTGAAAATCTTCTTTCTATAAACAAGTTCAAAGTTTCATGTTTCCATTCCGAAATATACCCCCCCACTATAATACGTTAGAAAATTCCTGCAAGTGACACTAGTTATTCCATCCCTAACGAGGAAATCATCACCAGAATCAACGACAACTCCTCCAGCTAGGTCGAGTGAGAAAATGACCATCATAACATTCGCACCAAGTTTGCCGGACCCTTCTCGGGTCAAGGATAAACAGACCAACCCTTCAGGGCGAACGGCTCATGAAAAAGACATCTCGAATAACCGGACTGGCGGTTTGAAGACCTGTCATTGTATTCGCAGTCGATAAACGCCTAGAGATGAAAACCTGTCTTATCGTCACGAACACCAATTTGGGGCTGTCAAGACGGCAGATCGAATGTTTCGCAAGCGTTTCATTAGTTTCAGATACGACTCTCAACACTTCACTTGGACAGTCTATTATTATTAGGGTTGTATAACCCACAAGAACAGTTATAGGGTAATGGAAACGGATCGGTGTCGCAAATCGGAAGTAGAGTCATTATAATTTACTGTAATGGTAATAACTATAACAGATTTCAGTGAACATTAGAAGAATTCTGAGAAACTATAACAACTTACTAAGTTATTTTTATTGAAGTTGCAGGTAACTAAGCCACCACTGACGATTACTGATTCTGGAAGAAACCATAAAAAATAGTATGGTTCTTCCGTTATCGTGTTACGCTAAAGGGCTATCCTGTTTCTACTTCGCTCAATATTTGCGTCGAAAACAGACTTCTGGAAATTAAATTAATCGAATCTATAATACTTTGAGATATATTTTGTTCTGGCCATCTCCAGAATCAATAATGGTATTTCAAATTGGGGACATTCTCCTTAGAAAACCTAATCGTACTACACAATAATTTTTTGTTAATTATTTCAAAAAACTGTTAGAGTCAGGTCAAATATACTTTTGAAAAATACTTGCTATATAGCAGGGGAGCCCACGATGCAAAATGGGGATTAACTCGANGTTATACTTTAACACATATATTATCTAAACTAATCAAATGAAAATTCACAATTTTGAAAGTCAGTACATTATATAATAGAGAACAGAAAGTAGTAAAGAGGTGAAGAGTGTTATCTCTACACATGCACAAAAAATTCATCTCTCAACTATTTTCAGCTTTTATTTTTATTCCCTCTTCAATTCATTTTTATATTTGATAATTAAACAAGTATGTTCTGTTAGAACTTGAACTATTATAGTTTTTACTATAATTTCATGATTTGTATTCTGGAGAATAATAAATGTTCAGTTTTTACTATATATCATTTCGCTACGTTTGTATATTTCGATTGCTAGTTATTTTGAACGTCTATTACTGTTTTTCATCAATAATAATAATATATTTTCCAATAATTCTAGTGGTGAATACAATCGCAGGAATGCATCTTAATCACGTAGCATGCAGTGCTATTTCTTGAATTCCTGCTATCTATAGCAACAATTATGAAAATTGATTATATTTGCTCTAGGTCTACATACAAACCAATATCAGCTTTGTTATTGATGAGAGTGACCTTTAACAAATTGACAATAACAACTTCATAAAATAATAAAACTATGAAACAGTGAGAACTGTATTCTTCCAACAAAAATAAATTTAAATGTTTGTCATCCTACGAACTGCATATCTCAAGATGCAAAGATTAACGAGTTCTTACTTTTCAACGTGCGATTCCTAAAATATTCTAATTACCATAATGTTTTCAGAAAAATTGGGTAGAAAGATTTCTTTCCTGATCCAAAAGTTTCGGATTATGCAATATTCCGCGGGCCTATATACCAAAACCACTCTTCTACAACTCAATTATCAGGTAAATCGTTAGAAACAGGGTGATATGAAGGGAGCCGCAGCCCTCTTCTGGGCAAACTAAACCGAAACATGCACACCCAATTCTGACATAAATATAACCAACTTCATGCAATCTCGATTCCTTATCTCCGAAGTGCTTGTTGGTATTCGGCTGGAAACGGGTCAGTGGAACGGGGCGAGGGTTCGAAACGCTGTTTAAAGGTCAGCGGGTAAATGTCTTCATGCGGTATTTTCGTTTTGTGAAGACTAATTCACGAATTCATTCATGCTGTACTTTATCGTATGGAGTATAGGAAAGGAATAACGATTTTATGCGCTGTAGCATTTGATCAGACAGTAGGAAGAAGCAGAAACGTCCTATGCCATACCTTGAGAGTTTAGGATTATTTGAAAAATTAATAATAATGAATAAGTAATGGAATCTTTGACACATATATACATTAAGCTTTCTAGTTACTGGATATTCAAAAGGTTTGATCTCAAAAGATATAACTATGTTGAAAAAAAATTTTTTTTAAGCCTCAATTGTCGTAATTGCCATCCTTTCATGGGTATCTTCAATCTTGGGAACAAAGAAAAGTCACATGGGGATCAATCTGATGAATATTGTGCCTGAGGCATGATTAAGAGAGGCATGAGGCATGATTGCCATCCTTTCATGGGTATCTTCAATCTTGGGAACAAAGAAAAGTCACATGGGGATCAATCTGATGAATATTGTGGCTGAGGCATGATTAAGGTGTTGTTATTGGCAAAACAAAAAAATTAGGAACAAGCATTGCCAAGTGAGCAAGTGCATTATCGTGATGCAAAAGCTATGAATTATTTTTCCACGATACCGGACGTTTTCTTCCTATTGCTTCTCACAAACAGCGCAATACTCTTTATTGACCGTACCACTATGTGGCAAAAATTTTCTCTTCACTTTATCAACATTTTCATCGGTTGTTGATCGCGCCGCAAAATACTTTCAACTTTTATGCCTCTCACAACAAACTAATCATGCTAAACAGCTGAACATACAGTGCATTACTTTAATGTCCCTCCCCTTTTATTTTTTGAATGGGACAACACAAAAAATTTAAATTTGGGATAATGAAATTGATGCATGAATACATTATTTTGAAGTAAAATTGAAACTTTTGAAATGGCGACTAAAACCAAGTTATGTCACGACGTTTCGATTGTTAGTATCCACAATCTTCTTCGGGTGATAACCGTTATCACCCTGCAAATGCGCCACTGGAATCAATGAAGTCGCCCCGGAGCGCCAATTAATTTTTATTGTTGTTTTCATTTTTATCGTTATTTGATACTTCATTGGCAAGCTAATTTGACATAAATTCAGTGACACTGCATTGCGGAATTTTTCTAAGGGAAAATACAAAATGACGGCTCCACAATGGCGGACATGATTTGCAATTATGGTCCGATTTGATTCAAAGTTGACAAGTGGTGGTTTTCAGGGTCGGAAATTCTGATGTTTTTGATAATGCAAGAAAATAATATGGTGGCTCCAAGATGGAGGACGAAATTTGTAATTATGGTCCGATTCGAATCAAAATTAGTGAGTTGGGACTATCAGGGTAGGAATTATGATTATTTTGTCGGTGCAAAAATCAAGATGATTCTGTCCATGCTCACCAAAACAAAAACTTACCGGAGCTTTAACGTATTTTTCCAGCTGAGATCAAGATCAGGTATTGCGTGTTGAGGTTCTATAAACTGTATATTGAAAATCTCTCAATCTCAATAATTTCGACTGAACTGTAACTAATTTTTTGATCCAGCATCACAATACTTCGCGTTGATTTTCTTACTATTGTAGGAGTACGTGATCATTTTCAAACATCCTTTCAAGAAATACTTCAAATCAGACAAATATTTACAACTTATCGAATCACCACCACAACTGAGAAACTTTTCTGTTTGATTCTTTTTTTTGGGGGGAACGAGAACTTTCTTAATTGATGGGATTCAGGATGCTTATGTTTGTTGAAACTTTCTTCGTGCGAACTCCTCAGAATAGCTTTGTGTACGTAAAAAACTCGAGTATCTGTCAGTATCATTCCGAAAGTTGCCCGAGATCCGGAATTAGAGTTGGGTCGTCCAAACCAGCGGTTGTAGAACAAGTTTCGATACGTCTAATCCGCAGTAGATCCTCAATGCCAGGTCATAGAATGAGGGAAGTTTGAGATGTGTTTGCGGCTTAGTCTTTTTCTACTCATGTTATTCCGTTGTGGAAAGTGATCGAGCTGCAGTTTCTGTTTTGGAAATCAATTTACGAACGATTTGTAGTTCGAGTAAACGATATAGTGCAACCTACTTTCCAACAACAATATATATGCA
>NW_019296023.1:0-14194 GCF_000500325.1 Leptinotarsa decemlineata
GAATCATACCCCATTTATAAAGGTTTTACCCTTTTTCTTTATAATAATTATAAAATTTCAATTTTTTTGATTTTTGGTTCTCTGATTGCTATTTCTTCATATTCTTGATTTGGGATATGGATTGGTTTGGAAAAATTTGTAATTATTTGCTAGACATAGATAAATCTCGGTAATATTCTCAATTTGAAATAGTCACACGTCGTAAAAAATTCATTCAATGAGCATTTATAAGATAGAAATCTTTTGAATAATAATGTCACTCTTATCATTATAGTAAGCTTTGAACATGATAATTGAAAATTATGACATCATTAACATCAATGCGCCAATTTTGTGAAATTTTTTCCCCAATATTCAATTCTACATTGTTAAACGACATAAATGTCGATTTCAAAATTTGAAAATCAAATTTTTCAGAATAATTACAACAGATAAAACTTGTAAATTAGAACCAACCAGATGTCTGTTGTAGAAAATTTGCGGAAATAGAATAAAATCTTTGGGATTGATTTAAATTGAGGGAATGTTTAGAAGAACGAGAGGTAGAAATTTTCCTTAGATACAAATGTTGGATGATGATTTGAGAAAATTGAGTTATTCAGGAATGAGAAGAGATATACAAAATTTGTGAGTTGTTGATAAATAAATGTAGTTGAATTCAGGTGTTTTCATTGAGATTGTACATGAAGTAGAATTGTAAATGATAAATTTCAAAATATGAACTTGTTCATAATGGCAAGAGATTTCCAATCTCGGCCAGCAAGAATTTTCCAAGATCGGCCGGACCTTCTCACTCAAATATCGGAGAGCCCGGATGGAAGAACCCACAAATTCCAGATGATCCTTCCTAAGACGTGTATCTTGAGTATACTGGAACAGCTCCACGATGGTCGCACTGGAGGGCATTTCGAAGTAGCTAGAACTCTAGCGAGAGTGCGTGACAGGTACTGTTGGGTCAATTGCCGTCCAGACGTGGAAAACTGGTGTAAGCGCTGTAACCTTTGCTCATCGAGAAAGGTTCTGAAGACAGAGCAAAAAGGAAAATTAAAGCAATATATCAGTGGGTGTCCTTTCTAGAGAATCGCAGTCGATATTTTGGGACCACCCCTTATGACTATATCTGGTAACAAGTACCTCATGGTGGTGATGGACAACTTTTCCAAATGGCCTCAAATATTAGCATTACCCAACCAAGAGGCTGAAACGGTGGCAGGAGTCCTGTTGCAGAACGTAATTGCCAGGCACGGAGTACTCTAAGAGTACACACGGATTAGGGCCGCAACTTCGAATCGGATTTATGAAAAGAAATAATGACTCTGTTGGAAATAAAGAAGACAAGAACAACTAATGTTCACCCATAATCCTGTGGAATGGTCGAGAGGCATAATCGCACCATTAATAACTACCTCTTGATATTTTGTCTCGGAAAACAAAAGAGACATCACATACATGGTGTGTAACCTTTCGCGTCATGTTGAGATGGATGTATTGTGTAGCAGTCCTTTCGATGAATCTCAAGAGGTACTTTTTCAGGGTATGTGAATGTCCTAAAGCAGAGACTGGAAATTGTACACGAATTTGCGGGGACCAAATTTCAGCTTTCCAGCGACAGGATGAAGATAAGATTTGACAAAAAGTCGCTGCAAGTGAGCTTCAAGAAGAGCGATGCAGTGTGGCTCTACCAACCCCAACGTCGGAAAGGTTCGTGTCCCAAGTTGCAGAGACCATGGCAAGGACCTTACTTGGTAACCAAAAGATAAATGATCTGGTGTACAGAATCCAATTGTCACCTAGAAGCAACCCTGAAGTTGTCCACATAGAGGCTGAGTCTTCACATGTGTCCCCTCTTGGAATGTTATTCGGGGCAAACAACCTCAGGAAATGGCGTAGGGTTGTAAATCATGCCCTGAAAAAAATAACACCGGCCGCCACGGGTAGCCATAAACCAATCGTGACGTAGCTAAGAGCACGCGAATGTACGATGTTCGCTGCCGTTCTAGATGTGGCGAGAAAAGTGCTACCGATTTCGATAGAATTTTGGCAAAATTTTCTAGCGCATTCAATTACGATATATAAACTAGCCACGAGCATATCGACACAGTCAAATCGAAGTTACAGTGCGATACGCAAAGCGATCTAGTAAGGCGATACATTCGAATAATAGTTGCAGTTTCAGTTGAAGTATCTGTTGTATTTAAAGCGAAATGAAGTAAAGTTTGATTATTGTTTAGTGTGGTCAACTATTGGTCAACCCACGGGGAAAAACGTAATACTATTATAACAACATTGGATGGATAGGTTATGAATTATTAATATATGAGCATTGTTAAAAGTTCATTCAAATGGTTCAATATGAAATAAACTAATTAAGCACAAGTGATAAGAAATAAGAGTTCAGAAAATGAATTCTTGTTGCTTATAACTTTCCAATGGAATTTAAGGTCTGATTCTTAAACAATGTTGTATTCATAAAGTGACGCAAAAAATAAGAAATGACAAATGAAAAAATAATTATTAGTAAATAGGCTGCAAGAGTTCTAAAAGTTTTCTTATGGAGATTAACATGGGAAAACGGCTAAGGTTCATTCTGCAATTTTTGGTTCCTTTCAAGGTCACGCGTACGGCAGAGTCCAATCAGAGCGCTCCAAATTGTCACGTGACCCAGATGCATCATCGCGAGTACACCACACTGGCGCCACCTATGAGTCACTAGCTGAACTATCTATTGGTTGAAGAAGGACACTGTAAACACTAGACATATGGGTGTTGTCATGCGACGCAGTATGCGCAGTTGCCGGTTTTNACTAGGTACTAACAGAGTGGAAACTTTGGGATCATTCAACCAAACTGTCACGGTTGACGGAGAGTAGTGTCACCTTCAACTGCACGTTATTCCAACCTATACAACCAGTTTTAGGGCTATAGTTGGAAACAATCTCCTGAGTCAAGTGGATGTTAGCATAGGAAATGATCTTCCTTGTATCATTGAGGTGTCAAAACCTTTTTTAGTGTGGTATCTTCTTAATATATATATATATATATATATATATATTAAGAAGATACCACACTAAAAAAGGTTTTGACACCTCAATGATACAAGGAAGATCATTTCCTATGCTAACATCCACTTGACTCAGGAGATTGTTTCCAACTATAGCCCTAAAACTGGTTGTATAGGTTGGAATAACGTGCAGTTGAAGGTGACACTACTCTCCGTCAACCGTGACAGTTTGGTTGAATGATCCCAAAGTTTCCACTCTGTTAGTACCTAGTTCTTTCAATGGTACTATATCTTGATTCAGTGAAATGGTTGAGAAATATTCGTCATAGATGTCTTCTCTTATTGCGCTGATATCTTATTGCGCTGGTATCAAAAAGTGCTGACACTTGAACACCATCTACAACTAATTTAAAACAATTTCTTGGAATTAACTCCACAACGTTAACATTAGAAGGCTGTACTGCAGCACTCGATTTTTTCGGGCATCTAGTTGGTAAGTGTTCAATTATTACAACGAAAACATTCAACTCCTTTGTCCTTCTCAGGGAATTCTCACGATTTGTGGCCTTTATCGCCGCAATTGAAACAAGTATTGTCTCTTCCTTTCCCAAATTCCTTTTTAGAGCTGTCCCTTCGTTTATATTCTTCTTTTCTCCAATCTCTCTTGTTTTTATTCGCCTGATTGTCCTGTCCCCTGTCCTCATGACTAAGGAAACACTGATGATAAATGTAGCTGATGTATTTATTTAACTTCCAAATGCCAAACTTCAGTGGAATCGGGGTGACGTACGATAGGATGTGTCGTTTCATCTTTTATTTTGAACTGTTGGCACAATTATATTGTTTCACGTCTTCAAACAACAATTCGTCTTTTATGAATACGTCTTTCGTCCTTGCATCTTTACGTCTTATTTCTCTGACTGCCTACTACACACTCCCCGTCTAACTTTAAGCCGGCGTACGCTACCGTCTCCCTCCCCGCTGACACCTTACCCTCGGTATCGTAACCAAGACAAGTCAGGGTCGACACGCGCCTGTCTCGATCAGCATTTGTAAGTGAAACAATTATCGGACTATTGAATCCTACAATTATTTCGATTTCCTTCCTCAATCTGAAATTACACTAACCAACAAATTAGACAAAAAATGCAACCATCTGTATCTGTATCTGTAGAGTAGGGAGGGTGAGTGTAAGCCCACGCACTTAGGCCACATGTGACCTATTGTACATCCTCCCGAGGAGTTGTCCTCCTAGGTCGTCGTCCATCCTGTCCTTTCCAGGAAGAATGTCACGGAATAAGCTTGATCTGCTTATGTCATCGATGACATCGTAATGACATTCATTCACCTATTTGATTTAATCCCAGCCAAGAGGAATCTTATTTGAAATGAAGGGGTTATATTTTTAGGAGTGATTAATTTTTTGGGAAAGAAAGTTTTTGACTTTCTACTACTCCATCTGATACAGAAAAAGGGATGAGAGAATCTTCCAAAGAAAGGAAGGAAGTAATCAATTTGAAACTCTATACATGAATGTGTAGATCATGCAAAGAAGTAACTCTTGTTCCCTTTTAGAAAAACATAAACTGATCTACATCGGTGAGAAGTTCAAGTTGCTGTTTCGTTTTGAATAACATAGCATCCCATGTATAGCCAGGCAGAGTGAAATAATGGGCAGGATCCAAACCGTAAGTTTTATCAGACATAGTTACTATCACACCAAACTATCTGTGTCGAAAAAAACACGCTTCACGCAACGTTCCTAATTAAGGTATTAGTACCCCACTCGCGCCAGCGAAACGTCAGAAAGAAAATCCAAAAATCGCTGGCCTTCAAACCCAAAACATAGTTGAGGACTATTTCTTATATTTTCTAGTTTTACCTGTTCCCTATCTAGGATTATTACGTATAATATCAAACAAAGGACTGTTCTAAATAGGACTGTTCCTGGAACAGCGATCGGTGAAGGTTAGTCCACGTACTTGAGAAAACAGTAAAATACCGTAGATTTCAGTTTCAGTTATCGCATGATGATAATAAATTAGTTAGCGCAACGCGTGTCGAGATACCGTATTTTTGTTCTAGTATGAAATCGATTCATTCCGTACCAGAAGTTCCAATTCTCCATATCGTGATTTTTGATATGGTATTCAAAATATTGAGACACCCTACATTTCGTTTTATGAGGGAGAGGACATTGGCAGATCAAGATCTTCAGACGATGTGGTGCTGCAGGTTCTTCCGGGTTTTCCTGCAGCTGAAAAAGCAAATGTTGTTTTTATTTTTATCGTTGTTTCATAATTTTGCAACTACTTTCGAATGAATATTGAAGAAGTGAAATATTGAGAACATAATATATCAAATACATAAACCTATCACGGAAAATATATGAACTTTCATAGGAACTATAGTTCCATGTAAAATTCATTAAGAAATGATAGTCTAGCAAAAAATATTTTGTTCATTCAGATACTGAATTCATTTTTATAGCAATTTATTGTGCGCACTTGCATACAGTCAATTGCATAAAATAATGAAACAAAATTATATCTTCCAGCGAGTACGGTACATAATATTCTAATAATGTTTATGGTCTCGAACGGTTACATACGAATATTTTATTAACTGAGCTATGAAATGTCACACTAAAAAACGCTTCACTTTTGTTTTCACTATTATTAAAACACACTAAAACAGAACGCTGAACCATTTTGATTTGGAAAATCGAACGTTAGATGCCTTTTAAAAAAAAGTGAACTACACGAATACTAAATTACCACTAACCCGCTTCGATTTATCTTTCCATTAGTTTATCATACTTCAGTTGTCACTCAGCAATTTGAGTGCTTCTTCCCTTGGTTTTTACTTCCATGGTGGTTATCTTTCTTCCCGAATACATGTTCGTTACCTAAAAATATTGTTGTTTTATAATTTCATGATCTGTATTTTAACATAAAATTGTTAGGGTCTTATTCGATATTTAAAGCTCACAAATTTGACTTATTATATATAATAACATAAGTAATGCGAATATAATAAATCAATCAATGAATAAGTAATAATACATTAATTATAGACAACTTCGAAAAGTATTCAAATCAAACTACCTTGTTTTTGTTGTTGACTGATCATGACAACTTAAAACATAATTGCTTGGGGAAAATGTAGTTTTCAAATATTCTTAGAATCAGTAAGAGGTGAAAATTTCTTCACTTATATGAAATTTTTTAAGTTCTAATTTTAAGTTCTACTTGAGACTATAAATTCTTCTCACTGTCCTTATTTTTATAATCTAAATGGAAATGAGGTGAATTCTGTAAATACCACAATAAAGTTTGGATAATAATCATCATAAAAAATCTTTCTAATCGCCCCAAGATCTATATATTTATAATATAAGTACATCAAATTTCAGTTTCTTTGCGAATCGTCAAATAGTTTTTTAAATTTATCGGTTGACATCCATAATAATACCACTTTATCTATTTTGACGTATTCAAATAGGACGGTTTCACATGATAATGTTATCGCTCAAAAAATGTGTCTTTCATGAAGCGATAACTGTTTTCATGTCGCGGTTGAGTTTATTCGTTATCTGGAAAACGTCTCGATATCAAAAACATTCTACTAAGTAGGTATACTTTATATAATCGTTTTCGGTGGAAATTACGAAAGTCGAATTAACGCCGTAATATGTGAAAAATAGACAAGTATTTGGAGCGGAAACAATTATAAATTATCTCTATACGTCCACCAAAAGTAGTGAAATGAAGAGTGTTATGACTATTACTCGTTTATCTTTGAAAACATTCTGGGTCTCAATAGGAGAATGGGTCTCCAAAGCCCCATATCGGAATATAATATATTTTTCGACAGCGAGAGGAAGTCGAATCACATTGAGATACCAAATGACAGAATCAAGTATAATTAGCGAAATGCATTTTGAAAGTAGTTTGAAAAAGGATGACAAAACTCAGTAATGATAAAAAATTTTTGAAATAATTTAAGCCAGAAAAGTCTTCATTTTTAATTTGAGAGCAATTGTTCACTCGCCTGAAACACGTATATTTTGGTGCTGGTAAAAAAAATTCAAAGCTGATTTCTCCGGATGTGTTTTTTTTTCAATCGAATTTAAATTCACTCATTTCATGTGATGGAATCGGCCGATACATGATAAAAATCCATAAAGTATTCAAGTAACACCTTATTGTGAAATTTTCACCAAACAGTTTCACCAAACAGCGGGAATTTCAAATCAGTAGATGAACAACGTCTTGACGAGCACACTTCAATGTCGCGCGTCGTTGGAAAATTTTTCGAAAAGAGACATTACTGAGTGAAAGAGAGAAACATGTGACGTAATCGATGCAGAGAAGGATGAAATGAGTATTGGAGCAATTCCAAAGAGCGTGTGCCCCCTTGGGACTCCACCTCACCCCTCAGGCCTCTTTTAGGGCTCCACTTCTAAGCTCTCTTGTCACGTAGGTATCGGTTTAAGAATTGAACTCAGATAGTCGACGTGATGGACGTTGTCCTTAGCCTCCACACAAACGTGGCATATTGGAAGCAACTGCGAATTGTGGATTCCAATGGGGCCTGCAGTTTTTTTGTTGGGACCGAAAATGACTCATTTTCTATATATACTCTATCGCATTTCTTGATATCCGTATGATTTTAGAGAAATTGTGACGGCATTTTCATATAGAAGATATGGAAATATCCTCAGATTTGGGAAAAAATCGATTTTTCATGAAAAGGAGTGTGTGTGTGTTGTCGGCTGTAGAATAAATCGTTGTTTATGGGGCGATGTAGCATTTGAAGCGAATCCTGTTTCAGAATCAAGCATGAAGGGTTAGGAATACGACTCGATAAAAAATGTATGGTAATGAGATAACAACGATAATAACTAGAAGGGTCTAACATTTCAACGTGCATTCCAACATGTCAGAAGGACACTAAGTCGTATCTTTGTTGAAAAGGTTAGCATCATCAGGAGGAAGAGGAAATGGCACCCAAAGGTGTCGTGGAGTTACGAATTGTGGAGTTAACATTTGAAGGTGGGATCAATATAGGGCGCGGAGTATTCAACAGTGGCATTTCAAAATACATTGTTTCCTTTCATCGTCTTTTTCGTTTTTTCGTATTTCAATATGGCAGTCATCTGTCATCCATCATTTAACGCGTTTTGCTAACTGAGTAAATATCATCAGGAGATGACTAAAGTCCATGCTTTGTTTAATCTTCCTCTTGAAGATGGCCACTTGGTGATCGACACACGTGTCGAGGTGATGAAATAACGGTTTGATGTTGGGAGAAAACTCCGGTAATATTCATTACTACACCAAAGGTTCCAAACAGTGCATCACAAGTCCATGCTCTGCCGTATGAATGTTCATTTTGTGAATTTTCGAATCCCTGAACAGAATTTTGTGGAACACTCAGCCCAACTTATGGTACAAAGTGGTGCTGGTTAGCCAATCAGAATGGAGGATACAAATATTGGTTAATTGTTTTTGTTAGATGAAATTGAACTCAAAAATGAGGGTCGAGTGATGATTATCATAATAATAAAACATGAAAACTTTGAAAGTGATGTCAGCGTGAAAGTTGGTGACGTGTTAGAAAATATGGAGATGAATGAGTTATTACAAAAAAAAGATGTCGCAACTGTCAGAAGGGCACTATTAATTATTGGATCCTCACGTCAAATGCATGTCAAATGAAATGGAAACGGATGCAGGATGTATCGACAGAGAAAAAATATGGCCCAACTGTCAAAGGGGCACTAAGTTGTATATTTGCTAATGATGATCGGAGCTTCACGCACAGCATGTGGAATTGAAGAAAAACTAATGCAGAATGTATCAAAAAAGAAAAAAAAAACAAAGATGGCATGTCAGGAGGGCACTAAGCTGCATCTTCGTTAATAATTGCCGAATCGTCACGTACAGCACGTCGAATGAATAAGAAAAAAATGCAGAGTTTGTCGACAAAGGAGAACCAGAGATGATGCCAAGAGGGTACTGAGTTGTATTTTCGTTGATGATAATCACATCATCGCTTGTTGCACATCGAATGACAGAGACAGAGAAAAATGAAAGATGACTCAACATATCAGGAGAGCACTGAGTTGTAGGTACATTCGCTAATAATAAATAGATTGTCACTCACAGCACGTCAAATGGAAGGGAAATTCATAAATAATTCATCTAAAAAATAAATAATGTTCATAAAGAGGACTCAAAGCTAACGTCATTTCAAAAGAGCGCTAGTTCACATCTTCGAAGGCAAATTATGATGTGAAGCATATGAAAGGGGCATGGATGTTGAAATTGATGATGAAACGTCATCGTGACATGTCAAGTAGGCATAAAATGTACATGTGATGAAATAAATTCAAAATTAGTATGAGACGCATATGTAGAGTTGTGGCAATCTGGAGAAGAAATAAAACTTTATTTTTATTTATTTAATAGGACATGTTCTAATGAAAAATTAAAAAAAAGTAGCATACAAACATGTTTCTAGACTGATAGTTATATAATAAAAAGAAAAGACAAATACTAAAAAATAAAATAATAATGCACAAATAATGCACAAGTATATACATTCGTGTGAACTGGATTGATTATGTTGTAATACATTCTGGTGATTTATAGTGACTGGATATGTTAACTGATCCTCCTTTTGAATACATAAATGGTATTAGATTTCTCGATATCTTGTGGTAACTTATTGAACTCACTGAGTCCTTTATAGAATAGCGATTTCATTGAATTTTCCATTTTCCAATTAGGCAGATAAAACATATCATTTCCTATAGTAGTATAGTTATGTATTTGGGAGTTAATCGTGGTGAATTTACTTAGATAATCTGGAAGTAGCTTATGTAATATTTCATAAATGAAAACCATTGTTAATTTATAAAATCTGTTTTTCACCGATACCCACTGCAAACAATCTAACATGGCTGCAACGCTGATAAAACGATTAAACTTCAGTGTTATTCTCATACCCCGATTTTGCAGCTTTTGTAGTTGTGAAATTTCATTAGGATCAAGGGAGTATAGTAAGCTACCACAATAATCAAAGTAGGGCTGGATAATAGTATTATACTGTAATTTTGGAGTATGTTGGAAGACGTAGAGTTTCTTACAAATTTTTTCAGTTATGTACGAAAAATGTTCATGCAATAATAGGCTATTATCAAGTATGAATCCAAGATATTAAAACTGGTTTATGAATTCAATTTTATTGTTATCTATTTCCAGATTGAGTTGGTTTGAGTTGATGTTTATGTATTTGAAGGGTGTGGTTGGGATCATTGCCTTACATTTTGTCACATTGAGTTTCATTTTGTTAATATTGAAATATACTTGTAGTTTTGATAGGGATCCTTCATCTTGTTGATAGTACCTACAGATCATTGCCTGAGATTGACAGTAACGTGTCATCTGCGAATGTGATTGAGAAAATCACAGTCATGATAGTATTGTATATCATTGATATAGCATAGGAATGATAAAGGACCCAAGACACTTTCCTGTGGTACACCGAAGTTATTAGTTAGGTAGTACCTGATCCATTTCAATACAGTTCCTTGTATGCCTATGGCTTCTAACTTATCAATCAGTATTTTTTGTACAACTGTCATTGAAAATGTCTTTGATAGAAACACTTCAATCAAAACACCTACCAAAAAATCATTTAGAAAAGTTCACACATGCAGTTCATGCTATTGGTAATATTAATATTGACGAAGTAGTATTCAGTCCAACTGTAGAAAGTCCTTCATGACTAACCAATAATCCTCCTTAAAATAACGTGAGTTGGCGTATGTAGTTGTAACATATGCCTTGTAATCCAAAGATCGTGTGTTCAAATCCCATGATCCCAAGGTCATATGACGTGTTCGTAGCTCGAAATCGCTTAGGAAATTTCCAAGGTCATGAGACCATGCAAGGCCAAATCATAGCTGTACAGTAAAAAGCGGTTCACGGTCATGACATCACACACATCTCAATGCCATTCATGGGCGGAGAGTAAATAAGGGGTTTCACCTCATCATGTTACACACAACTCAAGGTCAACTCATAGGCAGAGAATAAAAAAAGGAATCAAGGTCACAGTCAGTGTTGTGGATCTGGGGGGCCACAGCCTTGGGGGGAGGTCCAGACCCGTCTTTCCCCCTCTACTAGCTTGAAACTGAACGTGAGTTTATTCACTGCCCAGGTTATGCTAGACGGAGATTTGCGGAGTTTCCAAGAGAGATGCGTAGGGTCATGCCATTTTGCAGTAGAATATATTCATATTTCTCACACATGCATATGTTCGCCTAACAAGAACTTTCTCGTATTGAAATACAATTAATCATTTGAAATGCAACACTATATCGCAATATCTGACGGTGGAGTGTGATTTGACTGTGAAAATGAATACAAAGTTCATTCTTTGCGAACATCATGCTGAACGGGGTTTGGAAGTTCCCCAAAATAATGCATACAGTCACAATACACCATTTCATAGCGAAAAAGTCATATTTTTCACACCTCAATATATTCTCGACATGAACTTTTACATGTCGCAATACACATGTTTCAATTTGAAATGTATTCTTATCTTGTTCTTAAATATTCAAGTCAATATACCATATGACATAAGCGTGTATTCAACTGAAAAGGAGGTATTTCCACACTCCAACCTGAAAACTGATTCCTTCCCCCACCATTTCATGATCTGACCTTGAAGTTGAGTTTGATCTTCAATTTGACTACGTGGTCATTTTCTGTCGATGTCCTGCTATACTGGTTTGTGAGTCCCCAAATATTACATAATGCACACATTTTTCGTACATACACACGCATGCTCCATACCATGCATGCTTATGCTTATGTTGTAGTATTTTTCTCGAGATAGTTTATCTGGTTGAAGCTGCGATAATTCTGCAACCGTGTTAGGAATCACACATTGAAAGGTAAGACCTCGTTAGTCCTTAACTCGTACAAGTTTCTCAACTTCTGAAAATTGTCGTACGTATGCGGGCGACAGCTGATTAACATAAAACAGATCCTAAACAGAAACAGAACAGTATGATGTATCAATCAGAAATGCAATACTAGCATTCTATTCCAATACATGAGTTGAATTCGACCTAATATGGATACTTACGATCAGTGTAGGCTAAAGAAGGCGAAAAACAAGTATCTCAAACAATTTTCCAGTTCAATTTATTCAATATGAAGTTTTCGCATATTGGTTTCTCTATTCTTTTAATCAGTTCAACATTTACTTGCTGCATGATAAAGAGATACAGTAATGCAACTTGTCGCTATCGAATTGGGTACTGTAATAGCGCGATAAACATTTTTGTCAACATTTTTACTGTTGTTCCTGTAAATATAGTGTTTCAGACTAATATATCATCATAGAAATTCATTTTTCTGATATACTATGATACCATAAGACATGTGTCTCAATAGCAGATTTCATTTCTATTTATATTTGGTCACATTACTTCTAACGCAAAGTTTTCCCCGCTACGTAGTGCTGTCACTAATTTACCGTTCGAGGAATATTTTCTGGCGCTCCATTTCGGTCGTCAATCAGTTATTGTTGAACCTGCTTCTGCAATTTTGAAAAATGTTTGCTGATGTGATGGAATATATCGCATCTATCTTGAGCCTCATAAAAGATGAATACAAGGAGAAACCAGTGGAGGATGGACTTGAAGAGTGTTATAAGGCTTCTGAACGAATAAAAAAAAGATCTGAAAAATACTACTACTACTATGGGTGGGAAACAAAATCTACTAGCATTCTTGGTCAATATTACAACACTACGTAATCAGATAAAATTTGAGATGAAGAAAGGAACAGGCCTGATTAGCCGGAAAGAGACAGCTTCTAATCGAGTACATTGAGATGATTCAGAATCGGCTTTCAATTCGCGTATCCGGACTGAAGTGATTAGTAATATCAAGCATAAGAACCCTACCTCATTTCTGATCGAGTGTAAGACCTTTTTTGTGGGACGAATTCAAAATGCATTGAAGAAGGATGCATTTTTAAAGGTTAATATGACATTCGGTGGAGAATTTGAGGTTGTCAAAGGCGATCGAATCTTCAACAAATATAAGTATTTCACAATATCTAACGCATCCATCTATAGTAACACTGATATGAATATGTGGTTTGAGGAACATGTTATGGAGCCAATCATGATAAAGTTGGAAGAGTTTCAGGAACGTGACAGAGCTTAGACGTTGGAAGCAGTAGTGAATTTGGGGGTTAACGTAAACAAATTTGTGCCGCAGAGAGGTTCATCATACATTGAACTGCCTTCTTAACTCAAACGAAGAATCATGATAATGCCTGCTTCGCTTGGGCCATTGTTTCGGCGTTGTATCCAGTTCCCCATGGACAACATTCAGATCACATTCTATATTATCCTGACTATTCAAAAGTTCTGAAGTTGTAAGGTATTCACTTTCCAATGACAATTATTCAGATAAATAGTTTCGAACAGCAGAATGATCTCTCAGTCAATGTTTACACGTTGAAACTTTTTGAATCCAAGTATACTGTAATACCGCTAAGATTGAGCATAGTAAAAAATAAAAGCAAACATGTGAATCTACTCATGATTCAAGACATGTATTACGATGAAATATGTGAGGATTCAACAAATGTCTATGATGTTACGACACCAACCAGAAAACACTTTGTTTGGATAAAAGATCTATCTAGTTTGGTGAGTAATCAACTCGACAACCATAATGGAAAAAAATTTTTTGTCATAGGTGTTTTCACTGTTTTTCCACGCAAGCTATGCTAGATAAACACCTTGAAGACTGCTCGAAGACAAAGGAATGCCTACCAAAATTACCTATGGAGGGAAAACATATTTTGAGGTTCAAAAATTTGAAAAATAAAATTACATCGCCTTTCGTCATATATGACGAGTGTATTGGTATCTGCACAAGATGGCAATAAATATCAACGACACATTCCGGCATATATCGGTTATTATGTTAAACGCTCTTATAATGATACACTATCATTTTATCGATCATTTCGTGGTGAAAATTGTATGAAATGGTTTGCCGACGAGAGAGGTCAGTTTGCTGAAGATGTTGCAACTGTGTTCCAGTATCCATTTGATGTAGATATAATAGCCAGCCAGAAAACGTTTTTT
>NW_019296024.1:0-15503 GCF_000500325.1 Leptinotarsa decemlineata
TAGTTATTTAAATAAAATGATGTTTAACTTTTTAGTTCGATGTTCTTTAGAAGCGTGTTTTTTTAGTTTTTTAAACTATATTTATTTAACGGATTGATTCCCGCAGGAGGTCATGAACACTTGACACTAGCCTAGAGCATGCTACCCTGATTTTTTTCAAGGGATAAAACCAAGCACTACAGTAAAATCCTTAGGGCACCCTTAGAGCGGTGACTGTGGGAAAGTGTTGATTCACATATTTGAATCGCTGAAGATTGAATCCATTTGGAAAAATGTTCTCAGGGAGCTGTTCTCCAAATGAAAGAGTTCCTAAACAGTTAAGTTCGAGAGATATTTCTGATATGTACCGCTCTTGGTTGAATCAAATGTGCCAAGTCACTTGAACACTTCCCATGAAAGTATCTATAGAAGAGAGACACATCTCCAACCTTTCTTCACTGTTCCAGACTATCAAGGTTGCAGGTGATGTTCGTGTCTCCAATCAGGCGGACGGCTCTTTTCTGGATGGAATCCATCAGCTTCAGGATATGTTTGGGGGCGGAGCTTCATATATGAAAACAATACAGCCAATTACAGATGAACTTACAGTTTTGTTTAAAATATTTTCTATCGCAAGTAAGCCTTTCAAAATATGTTCTCGAACGTCAAAATTAATCACTGATCTGTCAGTTAGAGTATATTTCTAATATGTACCGCTCTAGGTACCAAGTCATGTGCCCAGTCACTTGAACACATCCTGTGAAAGTATCTATAGAAAAGATACAAAATGTCCAACCTTTCTTCGATGTTCCAGGCTATCAAGGTTGCACGTGATGTTCGCGTCTCCAGTCAGGCGGATGGTTCTTTTCTGGATATAATCCATCAGCTTCAGGGTATGTTTGGGGGCGGAGCTCCATACATGAGAACAATACTACAAAGGTCAGATCTGAGCTTTATAAAGCATCAAAAGTTGCTGAGGTATGTACAGTTTTCTGGTTCGGAGCAGCGTTCCAAGCTTTTGAGAAGCAGCCTTTGCAATTCCAGCGACATGACTGTGTCAAGACATATTGATGTCAAGACATATTGATGTCAAGACATATTGGTGTCAAGACATATTGGTGTCCATTTTCACCTCTAACAAACTGATGGCGAAATTCAGACGTGATGACCCACTAAATATTTTAAATATTTTGGCAATAACAGTATTTACTTCAAACATGATTTTGATCGTGCAGTGAGGTGACCTACAAATGGTGAAGCATTATTATTATCAAAAATATTCATTTTAAACGCTCCGTATATATTACTGGAGTTTTTTTCCCAACACCAAATCGTTATTTTTAACACCTCGACACGTGTTTCGATCACCGAGTGATCATCTTCAAGAGTAAGATTAAACTGGACAAACTTGCAAAGCTAACCCTATTTATACTATACGGGTATACCATACAGGTACCATAACTAATAAATGAGCAACATCGGAAATAAAGCATTCATTTTTCAGGAAAATTTAGAGATTTTTTACTCTTTCTGAAGGGCTTGACGCCAGACAAACGCTTCATATTTTCGATTTATTCACCCCTGTTTCTATATTAACAACTGCGAGAACTAAAAAGTACAGGAGTCGGTAATTAAAAGTTCTACCAGATATAGGTACCTTTAACAAAGCTTGAGGTCGTCTCATTTCCTTCATAAAGAAACTAGTAGAAGTTTCAGATACAATTAAAAATGAAGGATCTCTCGAACTAGTGAACTTTTAGGAACAGTGTATAAAAATATTCAATTATTTCATCAATGAACCAATGGAGAAAATGAAAGACAAACACAGTTTTATCTTTTTTGTTGCAGAGCGTTTTTTATTCACGGCGTTATTCGTTTTGCTACAGAAACTCATCAAATTATTGAAATGGAAAAATTCACGAATTTAATTAAAACGACCAATTCGAATGAATCGAAAAGTTACCGGAGGCGTCTAGAATTTCAATTCGGTTGATGTCAAGCGGCATCCCAGAAATATCTTTATTTATTTTCTCTTTTGTGTACTTGATTTATACATACTTCATTCCAGGATATAAATAGATATTTAAATATGTGAGCAGAGCGAGAATTTATATCTTCTGTGAACCAGACAGCAGAATACCAGACCAGAAAAAAAAGTGTGATTCTGACAGAAGAAACAAGGTTTGCATCAATATTCCTTTACATTTTGTGGCCTTTCAAAAGGACTCTCCACGATAAAATTTCGGAAACTCAAGATTCGCTCACTGGATGGCCTCTTCTTCATGAAAGTGTTGTGACATCCCACTTACATACAAGATTTCGGTATCAAATTGATTTTCTCTATGACTATTAAAATAAATATAGTTTGAAAAACTAAAAAACACGCTTTTGAAGAAATCGAACAAGAACACGGCCGAAAGGTTGTGAGTTCGATCCCAACCTCGATCAGATATTTTTCNTTTCACAAAAGAATTCTCCATTTGCATAATCAAATTACTCAGCTCCGAGGTCTAATAACTTCTTTATAAATGAAGTCTCTTTCGTTGATGACTATTTTGATGAATTAAAAGAATGCAATTTTCATGTCGGAAAAAGCAACAAATAAACATCGAGTTCGACAAGGACATCGAGTAAGATCAATTATAATATGTAGTATCGAGCTACTCACCTTTACTCGTACTACAAAAAATTCAGATTCTTCTTCTGTGTTTTTAGGTATATATAGAATTTGAATCTTCAAAATTTTGATAAATTGGTTGAGGATTTCGCGGCCGAGATTTTCAGTGTTACAATATTCATTCGGGTCTCCTAGGTTGTATTTATGTTGACTCAGGTAGTCCACCTCTCTTGTTGGTACATTGCTATAGGCCGAAGTATTATTACCTGGTAATGACGTAACATTATATTGCGCTGTTGCCACTTTACCATCTTTTAGTATGGGATTCCAAATCCGATTATGCGTTAGCGCCTCCTCTTTTCTGTTGTAGTTTTCCGTATGTTTATGGATTTCTATGGCTTCCCGTACAAGCCGACTATGGTATCCATGATCGGATGCAAGTAGTTTCACATCTTCAAACAGTATCGTGTGATCTCCTTCACTGAGTGCGTATTCCGCTACTGCCGATTTGTCTATTTAATCTAATCTACAGTTTCTCCGATGTTCATTCAGCCTTCTACCGATGGATCTTTTGGTTGTACCGATATAAACTTTTCCGCAGGTGCATGGTATACGATATACCCCGCAGCTGATAGTGGATCTCTTTTGCCTTTCGCAGACCTAAGGCTTCGTGTTGTATTATCCTGTAACACTAGGGATGTACGGTAGAAATGCACGTGCAACCGTTTGAGTTTCCTCCCTATTTTGACTTGTGGAAGTCTTCAGTTTCATGATCTTGTTGATATCGGTTACACTGTATTCATTCGATCTTAAAGCCACTCGAAGATGCTCTAATTATTTCTGTAGATATTCCGGCTCACATATTCTACGAGCACGTTCCGTCACGGTGCTGATAATACCCCACTTCCGACTTGGATGGTAGTTCGACAGTGCATCAGAAATCTGTCCGTATGTGTCACTTTATGTGTCAGTTGTGTGCCACACCTTTCGACGAGTATATCTGAAAAAGCTATCCATCGTTCCTGTTCAGTCTCCATGGCGGACTTGTGCTAGGGTATTGAGCATTTATGTGGTCTACAAATAGATTCAGTCCGCACCTCCCATGTCTCCAATGACGAAGGTGTCATTCACGTATCGTAGCCCATCAGGAAAATACAACAAAGTCTTAGATCTNAATTATTTCTTTGGGACTTGCACAAAAAACGATTCGATCAATCTGCTTGAGCTTTTCCGATGATTTCATCGACAATTTCCTGGTCAAGGAGCTTGATTTTTTATATATTTTCGTAAAAAACGATAAAAATGAATAATGTTGTCAATGGCATCATTCTGTTTTTTATGAATGACAATGACAATGATCTCTTAAACCCGAATTCGTTTTGATTCTTGCAGTCATTTCTATTTCAAAAATTCCTGGTCAAGGAGCTTGATTTTTTATATATTTTCGTAAAAAACGATAAAAATGGATAATGTTGTCAATGGCATCATTTTGTTTTTTATGAATGACAATGATCTCTTGAACAAATCTTGGCAGAACAGCAGAACAGAAGAGATAGAAAAAAATCAGGATATCAATACCATTGATATTTGATGCAGATTGAGTAGATGGAACTCTTTAATTGATTGAAAAAAGATTTCGTTATATCAGAATCAAATTCTATATCACCATTTCACAACCAAGTTTCTGGCATAATATTTATTTCCTCAGACATACTCGAGAGTCCAACAGAAATCAAAATAAATCTGAAGACTGTATAGAGAACAGATACATACAAACAGATACCCTCTCCCTCAACATACCTACAAAGACGTTTATGGCTATTCCCCTGGCTAATAACACGCTGGACATTGAATTATATCCGGCAGACCTGTATGCAAGATACCGCACAGAGGATAGTTTTGCAGATGTTTCTCGTTCATCTAGCATCTGGACCATGATGAAATAATTAGAGTAGTTCACCTACCGACCGGTTTCGAGGTATTACCTATCATAATGAAAAAGAAATTATCTGCGAGACTAACCTCTCTGAGGTATCTTGCATAAATGTCTGTCGGACAATGTCCAGCGTGGTAGTAGCCGGGAAAATAGTTGTTTTCCAGCAGGCATTTACCAGAACCTTCTCAGTAGATACGTTAGGGCAGATAAATGTTTTGAGATTACATTTCTATGAATTTCAGTTAGTTTCAAAGTTTCTCGTGTTAATAATGTTTTACTATGAGAAACCTAGATTGGATCATCACGTGGGACTTCCTCAAATCTGTATCAAAATCTGTTTTAAATCCGTTAATCATCCGTCGCACCCCAACGAACGACAAGAGTCGAAAGTCAAACTTGTGCGAGCTAAATAGGACTAAGAAGGTCTAACCTTTCAACGTGTGATTCCTTGCACAGGTTGGACGATAGGAAGTGAAAATCGATCGTCCGACCTTGCGGTTCGAACCACCGGTTCACACAGCGGTCGATTGAGTGTGTGGAGCAAACTACCGACGGCAACTCAACCGGCAACCGTTCAGATGTTACTTCCACAACCTCTTTTTATTAATTTTTCAAACTATCAATTGCACAGTTCCAAATAAATAATAATAAAGAGTCATGTATACTCGTACTTCATTGAAATACCGAACATTTCAAATAGAAAGACTTGCTGGAGCGTAAATTTTACTCCTACCAAACAGCTGACAACTATATTGTTCCTGTACCCATCATTTTAATGAACATAAGTTCACTCGTCCAAAGAGAATACTGCAGAAGAAATAGAATGTAACTGCTGACTGTGGACATAAAACACAGCGTTATTTGATGTTTTCATCGACCGAGAAGCAGTGTTCCATTGCGTTTAGACAATAAGAATGACATTGCTTTGTAACTGGTGTTTACTTTGTTGAAACATTCATAACTTTATCACACAAAATTAGTTAAAACTAGCAGCAGTCGTGAACACACGAAATGAACCTTAATTTCTCCATTATAATAAACAACTCCGTACGTCAAAGTGGCGTACGAAAACGGAGGATTTTTTTTGTAAGGTATCAAGAACTTCACTGATCATTCAATTATTCTTTTTAGGTTCATATAAAAAAATATTTCGAAATAATTTTGTGTTTCTGTAATTTTCATACTACGACTTGAAAGAGTAGAATTCTTCAATCCTCTATTGATCCCGATTTTATATTTGTAGAGGATATTCTTGCTTTAAACTACTTTGGAGAAAGATTATTTTATTTTTTTATCTGTCCGTTTGTTCTGAAAAAAGTACACTCCTTCACATTACTCACAAAACGTACATGATTATTCAAATGACAGGTTCTGAAATTGTTGGAGTGTACCTGAAATTGAGTGGCTTCCACGGTCACCCGATTCAAGCCCATTAGTTTCTTTTGTATGGACACATAAAAACGAAGTGTAAATTCAAGCTGGCTGATTGGATTCCTTCGAAGACGAATGAAAAATGTATGTCGCAACGTGACACATCAAATGTACTCCACAATGTACAAACTGTACCTCTGTACCTGTATTATTTCAATATGATTATCGAACATTTCCAGCATTCAATTGATTAAAACGGTGGGTTATAAAGTAACATCTATTCAAGTCTTGCATTCTTCAGAAAACGTATTGTTGGAATTTCAATGCTTTTTATATTTTCAACTAGTCAACCGATTTTCAAAAGTGCGTCCCTAATGGATAATGAATCGAAAGTCTTCTTAATATGATATCACTCAACCACCATTTCAATTTTGAAAAAGTTGAGGGATGACACCCCACAAAACTTGTTCCACTTATGATAAAGCTAACGTTTTTGGATTTTTCAGAAAAACTCACAAATGTTTTGAAAGTTATCTTGAGAGCGGTACGACTATATCAGAATTGAAAAACCCGTCGGGGTTCCTCAGGGATCTATATTGGGTCCACTATATATGTAAACGATTTCTACAATCATTTCGTCATTTAAGCTGATGACACATCGTTAGTGATAACCTACCAAGTTGGTGAAAGTCACGTCGAGTAGAGTAGTGAGGTTGTGATGTTTGGGAAAAATGATTGTTTTTGATTGATCTTCCAAAATCTCTGATTTTTTCCGTTACAAGTATATACATTCACGATATTTTGAAATATGTAAAATAAGCTATCCTGAACTTTGTCTATCAAACAAAGTAACTCGAACAATGATAGATGCGTGATCATCACGTGATCACCACGCACATTTGAATCTATTGGTTGGAATAAGCAAGCCTCCTAACAGTGACCAATCAGATTTAACTGCCATTGATTGCCGCAATTGGCCATCCTCCGGATTGGAGTCTCGAACATCTATTGCAACCTTGATAGTCTAGAACATCGACGAAAGGTTGGAGATTTGTCTCTCTTTTATAGATACTTTCACGGGAGGTGGTCAAGTGACTTGGCACATTTGATTCCACCAAGAGAAACGGACTGTGGCTGCTCGTCGTTTTGAGGTTCAACTCAGTACACCTCGAACTTCACTGCTTAAAAACTCTTTCATTTGGAGATCTGCGTGTATGTGGAATAAACCTCCTGAGAATATTTTTCCAAAAGAATCTGATCTTCAACGATTCAAATCCAACGTGAATCGCTACTTTCGCAAAGGCACCGCTCTTAGAGCGCCTTAAGGATTTTTCTGTGGCGTTTGTGTTCTGTCCTTGAAAAAAATCTTTACACTTGGAAGTGCCAACACATAGGTAACGTATTCAAAAAACACTTTATTGTTACATTTTTCCCCGCGGGTTTACCAATAATTGACTACACTGTAATAATCAAATTTAACTTTATCTCACTTCAAATATAACAAACACTTTAACTAAAACGTCAACTACTATTAAAATGTCTATCGCCTGTAAAGTACCGCACTGTAACTTCCACTTGACTGTCTCGATGGACGAGCGGATGACGCTTATATTTGGCAATCGAAGGCGCTTGAACATTCCTCAGAATTCCATCGAAGCCGGTAACATTATTGTCGCTACATCTAGAACGGCAGCGAACATCGAACAGCGAACTCGCGCGCTCTTAGCTCCGTCACAATTGGTTTATGACTACCAGGGGCGTCCGCCGTTATTTTCTTTAGGGCATGATTTAAACCTTGATAGTCTAGAACATCGACGAAAGGTTGGAGATTTGTCTCTCTTTTATAGATACTTTCACGGGAGGTGGTCAAGTGACTTGGCACATTTAATTCCACCAAGAGAAACGGACTGTGGCTGCTCGTCGTTTTGAGGTACAACTCAGTACACCTCGAACTTCACTGCTTAAAAACTCTTTCATTTGGAGATCTGCGTGTAAGTGGAATAAACCTCCTGAGAATATTTTTCCAAAAAAATCTGATCTTCAACGATTCAAATCCAACGTGAATCGCTACTTTCGCAAAGGCACCGCTCTTAGAGCGCCTTAAGGATTTTTCTGTAGCGTTTGTGTTCTTTCCTTGAAAAAAATCTTTACACTTGGAAGTGCCAACACATAGGTAACGTATTCAAAAAACACTTTATTGTTACATATTTCCCCGCGGGTTTACCAATAATTGACTACACTGTAATAATCAAACTTAACTTTATCTCACTTCAAATATAACAAACACTTTAACTAAAACGTCAACTACTATTAAAATGTCTATCGCCTGTAACGTACCGTACTGTAACTTCCACTTGACTGTCTCGATGGACGAGCGGATGACGCGTATATTTGGCAATCGAAGGCGCTTGAACATTCCTCGGAATTCCATCGAAGCCGGTAACATTATTGCCGCTACATCTGGAACGGCAGCGAACATCGAACACTCTTAGCTCTGTCACAATTGGTTTATGACTACCAGTGGCGGCCGCCGTTATTTTCTTTAGGGCATGATTTATAAAATTATTGTGAGATTTCCACTAAACAGTTTTACAAAAACGCAACACGTATTTCGTCATACAATGGCTTCTTCGGACGTGTCTTTAATAACTTTACTAACACGTCCGAAGAAGCCATTGTATGCTGAAACACGTGTTGCGTTTTTGTAAAACTGTTTAGTGAAAATCTCACAATAATGTGTTTTTTGAATACGTTAGTTATGGATTGCCTCAAGTATCGGCCAATTCCGTCATATAGTTCAAGGTCATAAAATTGTACAATAAACTTCCAAGTACAATAAAAAATCTGGCCTCAAAAGTATAATTATCTAATCAAAGATTTCTTTTTGGAGAAATGCTATAGCACTGTATACATTAATGATAATATATAATCCTGTATTTAGATATTGTTTCGATTTTAAAGATGATACTGTTACATGAATGGCAGATTATTTGAGGTTTCCATTATTGAATATTATTTGAGGTGTGTATATTGCATTGCAGTGAAATTGTATTCTGTTACTGTATTTGTACACAGGCGTTTATTTGACTTAATATCATGATCTGACTGAATGAATACTATTATTAATAATACTATACGTTTCATTGGTGTCATGTATTACTCCTCAGTTTCAACATTTGTGTAACATTCGTGGTTTGTAGGTGGTAAATAATTATAATAAAAGTATTATTATTATTCGATACCGCAAGTGAATATCACATCAACACAGTCATAAATCAAACCCAGAAGTAATCACCAATATATCCACATTCTACAGTGTAGCAAGCAACATTGGCTGTAAATCCTGATGATGAAGAATAAGTCACTTTCGGTATCCAACATCTCGCGACGGATATCAGATAGACTTCCTCTCTTTCTCCACCAAAGAAATGCATTTAATGTTCACTTTCCACAGTCATAACTACGACCGTTTACGACTCAGGACCGAATTATTGAACATAAACTCCGGCATTACTGTCTGTAATAAAGTTACTTTCTCGTTAGCGCTGGTAAATTTACACTTTAAATTGTGTATGCATGGACCATCGTATGCGAAAACTACCCGATATGAAGTTAGTTTAACTAAAATACTGTGCATGATTTACTGAACTTTTCTTCACATCCAGCGCGGTTTATGAATGCAATAAAGTATAACTTGTAAACAAAATGTTGACGGGCAGGGCAATATGAATAATGATATCGCTTGGACTTTTTAGATTTGAACTTATACATATTGTTACATTTCAAAGAATTAACTATTATAAACTTAATTTCTTTATTTCACTAATCACACACTAATTTATATTCAACACTTAGCAACCAACGCTTAATTCATTTCCACTATTTGAATTCCTTGTTTAACCGCTCGATTCACTTTCTGAACTCAACTGCCCTCTTGGGACGAGAAGCCGGCCTTATATATATATATATATATATATANTTTCGTTCGTGAGATATAGGCCATTGTAAGTTTTAAAATTGACAAACTGTATGTCATAATTCAGTTTAAGTGTTTCAAAGTTACTAAGCACACGTTGAACATTTAAAAATGTTATACGTTTCTCATTATTAGTTAATGTAAAAATTGAGTAGTAAGCATCAAATTAGATGTTTTCTGAATGAAATTATATTTTCATAACATTTATTGTAGCTTTTTCATGAAGATGGTGATATACATTATCGAAATATTGGAACAACTTTATTTTAGCTATTTATATATAAGGTGTCTCCCAACAGGGACTTCCGAACTTTGACAATAGATAACGGCCATCTTGTTGAATCTACATCTGTCAAATTAGTTGTCATTTATTCAGTCTATTTTGTCATGGACGGATATGGCATTCACAAAAACGTGCAAATAATAAAATTGTTTTATTAAAATGGGTGTTCTGTTCGCGCAACGTAACGCGCGCTTCGCCCATTTTACGGGCGCCATAATGTCCTACCGAGAGGACTACTCACAATGTGTTGGATAAATTTGAGTCCACTGGTTCAGTAAATGATCGACCGACACCCGTCTGTCGACGAAACGCAAGATCTGACGAAAACATCGCCGCTGTCTGTGAGAGTGTGCAGGAGAATCCAAGGCAGTCGATTTCGCGTCGCTTACAAGAACTCGGCCTTTCGCAGACCACAGCTTGACGAATTTTGCGTCGAGACTTGGGTTTCTGGATGAATGGGTACGTGGACAAACAGACTTGTCAAATTTGAGACGATACCAATCCACGTGACATCCAAGAGCGTCCAATGCATCCCGTCACTGATTGGTGTGGTGTTTGGGCTGGCGGCGACATCGGTTCATATTTCTTTGAGAACGACGTTGGCCATCACTGTCAACAGCGAGCACTATAGGTCAATGACTAACAACTTCTTTATACCTGAATTGGATGATCTAGACACCAACCACATGTGATTTCAACAGGACGGTGCTACGTGCCACACAGCTCATGCCACATTGGCTATTCTACACGAGCGATTTGAGGGCATGGTCATCTCACGTCTATGTGATGTTAACTGGCCACCGAGATCGTGCGATTTAACACCGTTAGACTTTTTTGTGGGATTTTCTCAAGTCGCAGTTGTACGCGAGTGAGCCACAAACCACAGCGGCCTCGAAGCCAACATAACCCACGCCATCGGTCAAATTCAGCCTGATTTTATGCGCCAGAGTAATGGAAAATGGCGATGATATCTCACTCACGCTATGTTTTCTTAAACTTATAGATAGAAAGCACTTAATGAAAGATCTACCGTATATTATTCAATATGTGATAATAGTAATTAGGGTTTGAACTAAATTAAATTTATTCGTAATGAAAATGATAACCTCACTTGCCAATAAAGTCTTGAGTTCAAACCAAAACATTGACCAGATTAACCACAACGACCAAGATAAACTGACAAAATAAAGAGTCAGAAAAACGTACTGCAATAAAACCAGCGACCGACCGAGACAATCAACGTGAGTTAAAGCGACCAATTAAAACACGCATTTCCATTTCACTTTTTCAGCGTGCAGACTCATCTTTCCTTCCATTTCATTAAACCGATGCCATTTTCATAATAGACGAAACGTCCTGGGACCCTAAATACACAACAGTGTCAGCGGTATTCGATCCCGAAATTGTTCAGTGTCGTTCAGAGGCTGATGCCAACTTATGATAATGGTCCTCTGGTCGACGCCATTTTGATGGAGACAGAGAAGAAGGATATCTGATATCTGACTCATTGTTGCACATTACTGGTGCGCCTTCTGCTTTGTGCAATATCGAATGACAAAGATGAAAGCAAGATTGTTGCCATACCCAATTCAGTCAACATTCCATCAAGATGGTGAATCTATTCATCATAACGAAATTCATATTCAGCACAATCGATATAGTTTTCATTTATAGTTCAATTGATTGAATTTAAGGGGGAAACAAAATTCTCAAAAGTTTTTCATTTCATTTATACATAGGTACTATGTTTTTGAAAACATTAGGTAATTGGTCCAAAACAAAGTGAAAAATTCAACATTTTGACATATTTTATTTTTGATAAATTCCAATGGTTATAATTGGTTATTTGGAACATATTCTTTGGATTTTTTAAGAACAAAACACAAACAATACAGGAAAACTCTAAAGACGCTCTAAGAGTCCTCAAAATGAAAGAGTTCTTAAACAGTGAAGTTAGAGTATACTGAGTTGAACCTCAAAACGATGAGCAGTCACAGACCGTCGCGTATTTCTGATATGTAGCGCTCTTGGTGGAATCAAATATGCAAAGTCACTTGAACACCTCCCGTGAAAGTATCTATAGAAGAGTAAAAAACCTCCAACCTTTCTTCGATGTTCCAGACTATCAAGGTTGCAAGTGATGTTCGAGTCTCCAGTGAGGCGGATGGCTCTTTTCTGGATGGCAGCAGCGTCAGCGTATGCTCAGGGGCGGAGCTCCATACATGTGGTATTAAATAAATTGGCGAAAGAATGCTAAAATCTACCGATGACTGTGTTGTTTAATGATGAACCATTGATCATAGACAGTTTTTGATGTGAAACATCTATAGCCGCACGTGAAAGTGATTTCTGGCGTGGCGACACATGCTGTGGCGACAGATCACCATGCACAAGCGACTAAGCGATTCTCTTTCCACTGCTTCGACGTTACGCTATATCTCTCGCCACACTGAGCGCGGATACACACAGTGCCTTCATTTCAAAACTTCCCACCCCTAGTACTTCGTTTAGCAGGGAGAATTTGCCGTAGGCAAAAACACGTCAATTTAGATATCCAGGAGGGAAGTTCAAAACCAGTGCCAGTGGTATTTTAGGTTCAACCCCCTTACCCCTAGGTACCCCCACTTAATAATTTTAAATGGCACCCCCTATCTTGTAACACATCATTTTAAAGATCTTAAAAATCCTCACTCAACCCCGTTTAGAAAACTGAAATTGGTTGATCCGTTCTCGTAGAATAGGGCAAAAACAAAATGAATTATAACAAAATACAAAAATTTATGGAACCGCTACCACTGACTCAATAACGGTATTATGTCTCTTTTTTACACAGAGTTTTTTGCTTCAGCTGAAAGTGAGATAGGGGCACACAGTTGCTTCTTGGCGTCAGTTACAATTAAATAGTGAAAACATTTATCAGAATTGGTTATTCCTGATTTTAAACTGTTTGTCAAGTGGTGTCAGTTGCACTGAGAGTAATACAAATCGTAATGGCGTACACTTTACAAGAAAGAACTGAAATTATTTTCATTTATGGTGCTGAAGGTAGGTGTGCTTGTAGGACAGCCCTGGTTTTTAATGAAAGGCATGCAGGCCAAAATGTAAGTCACCGATATGTTCTAGACATTGTTCAAAAATGTGAAGAGACCGGTTCTGTGTGCAACAAAGCAGTAAAGCAGCCGAGAGTTCTTACGGAAGCCGCACAGATTGAGATTTTAGGCCAATTCNTTCGGAAGAGGAATGAAATACTCTGAAAGAATTCCGATTTTCAATTGTGGAATATCATTGACTTTAGGTCGATGATGGTCACTATCTTGCACTAATGAGTGGGTATTAAGCCCGAAACCGGTCTGCAAGTGTGCCCGTTCCAGAATTGAAGGTCGACTCTTTCAGTTGTATTGCCAATTGCATATTCAGGAAATTTTCTGTGAAGATTCCTGCACTGACGCCTGTCGGATATAATCCAACGCCCTTCGTGGTATTAGCCAGGGGAGTAGTTCTTTTCTGATAGACGTCAGTCCATTAAACCTACGGTGTAGGTATATCGAGACTGGCTTGAACATTTAAAGTTCATTTGCTTTAGATTTGTTTACTGCCAGTCTTCAAGCATAACCCACTGACTAATAAAAAAATATTTCAGTAACCAAAAAACGTCACAGGGGTCACAAAATATTATTATTATTGATGTTTCAAATCTGCCAGGCATCCCGTGGCGGCTCACAATTTTTCATTTCACATTTATTAGATAGAGGAATCCCAATCATCCCAAGTACAAAAAACGCATACCATCGATATAGTGACAGGAGTGTACTTACTATATACAACGACTACAGACTTTACTAAATGTTGGGTGCTTTCAGTTTTCTCAAAAATTAGGTGAAATATTCTTAAACAAGTTTAGGTTAAAACCTCTAGACTTTTACCTGTTTCAATGATCGAAGACGACAAAATTCGTGCTGGTAGGCCGTGGTGGAATGGAACTTTTAGTATCAAACGTTTCGTCTTCTACTGCGGTGGACATCTTCAGTGGTATATGTGTTGACTGCGAAGACGAAGATAGTATCTCAAAATCTCAGCAAATTCATCAGTTAGTAAGTCGTTGCTGAGACTTCGGAAAACTACGAAACGGTTAGTAATACAAGTGCCACTCGGCCACAGAATACCAGCTCGGATTTTGTTATCTGTAATCATGACTCAGGCAGTGAAGGACTATGGTGCAATCGAAAATAGAATTGCGATTATATACATTGATTTTTGCTAAGTAAAAAATACGTTACTAATTTTCTCTTCTTGCTTTTTTTAATAAAAATACCACAAGACTTCAAATTGAAAATTAAAACGGAATTCATAGCACAAGTTACCAAATGCGCAGCTAATTTGGTAACAATATAATCCATCGTTACAAATTCTATCCACAGACCGTGAGGTCAAAAGCCAACGTCGAATTTATAAATATGATATCGAAAACGGCCACTAAATATTTACCCCAAATAATGGAACAACACTCCCTATCCATAGTTCCATAACTTTTTGGATTAAACGGACACTACATTTTCCACGTTCCCAGCATCTGGCCGAAAGGACCAAAACGTTCCTTCGTTAATTATGTCGCATGTTCCCGACGTAGGCCAGTCTCTTGAGGAAAAGAAATGTTCCGCATGTGTATATGCGAACATATGAGTAGAGTGATTTCCAAGTTGGACCGCTTTATGTCAGGATTCTAACTAAATACGATCAGTGACGAATTTCAAATATATTTTTAAATTCCCCGTATAGATACATACGTATGAGAAATTTTGAAACGTTCAAATCTCCCAACGTACCTACTCAATGGGTTCTGGTAAATAACTGCCAGAAAACACTTACTTCCCTGGCTAAAACCACGCTGGACATTGAATTATACCCGACAAACATTTATGCAAGTTACCTTACAGAGGATAGTGTGGCAGATGTTTCTCGATTGTCCAGCAGCAGGACTAGAAATCAATCGAGTAGAACACTTCCAGGCCGGCAAAGAAGTTGATGGTTCCAATCAAGGACACAATACGGTTATTCGACGAAGCATTCCCAGCAGATATAACCGCCATATTCGCTCATTGTTCGTCATCAACTTATTTTCAGGAAGATAGTGTTTTTACGAACAAACCGCAATGGGCAGTCCATACAATCCGGCGGTTGCAAACTTTTTCATTGAAAATTTGGAACAACAGGCCTTAGAACAAGCTGTTGTGAAACCATATTGTTGACTACGTTATGTTGATGACACGTCCAATATGGTGAAGAACGATTATTTATTATATCTAAACTCTAAATCAAATTCATAATGGAATTATAAATCCAA
>NW_019296025.1:0-14159 GCF_000500325.1 Leptinotarsa decemlineata
ATCAAATTATTATATATCTATTCAAGTCATTTGCTCAGCAATATTTTGAAACCTGGTGCAATCGGGAGATAACCCTTGAACGTTTCAAGATTGATTTCACAAACTTGAGAGAACAATATAATGGAGATAATGTGTTGGATACAGTTCAGTTATTGTAAATGTAAAACGTTTTCAATTTCCTATGAATCAATATCGATTGTTACATTCGGAGGTACACTTACTGTCAATTATCGGAATTTTGGAAACAAGTTCTTTATTGTTCCCGATCCCTTCCCCCAAAAATAGTTTCTTGGAAACAGTAGAAAACACGTCATGGAATTCGTAAGATCCCCTGTAATTCGTTTTTGAGTCGGGGTTTACCGCCTCAGTAACATCGTCGATTCGTAATTCAAACAAATGAACGTTGTCGAAATAACCAAATTAGATTCGCACATGGATGTCCGCCATAGCCTTCTGGATGTAGGCGATGTGGCCGTGAGAGGTGAAGTTTCTAATGAGGCAAGAAACACGTTGCGCCCCATTTGTTTTGTTAATTTGACAGCCAGACCCGCCGTCGAGCTCCCTTTTGTCGATTAATGTGGATTTCGGGTGTCTGGAAATTATTTCCGGAAACAAATATCAGAAAAACAAAGGTTTGGTGAAATTAATGAGCTTAAACTACTCTCGATCATATGTGATAATGAACAAAAAAGTCAAACTTCATAGGTACAGGTCTTCAAAGTGGAGAATGATTCAAATGATTGCATTTATTGTCTATCATCTACAGTGAAAAGTACAAATAACAGTAATAATAATAATATTCAGGGTTTGTTAAGTAACAGGATCAAATTATCTCAGAAAAACAATTGTTTACTTGCCAACGAATTTTATTGAACATACCTGCCACAAACTTAATAACTGTTATCGTTTTTTCAATGTTGTGAGAAGTAAAGAAGAGATTATGATAAATTACTCACCGAAAATGAGTTTTTCCACGTTAAAACTATGACTAAATTTAAAAATCGTCAGACGTGTTAGTTATACGAGTATATGAGGAATAAAAAACACTGTAGCCCACAAATATTCAAACATGGTTGGACATTTAGAATTTCAGTATGTTTAAAATCGAATATGTATCCTTATTCTCTTTCACGATTAATTGGGAACTACAGAGCCACGTGTTTATAAATTCGGGTTTCGAGATAACGCCCGGTTTGGCCAACATAGCATTTGGGATAGTTTCCATAGTTAAATNCTTCCATCTAGTAATGTTTATTTCTTAGAATAAAATACATATGAACAAGAACAAATCCAGAAATGAATATGAAAAGCATCTGAAGATTATAGAGCTGGGGCATGACAAAAAAACTCAGGCATGATTTGGAGATGTAAAATACATTTGAATATTAAATTACATTCTCATTGACAGCGACATTGATTCAAAGTTGAATCTAGTGTTATGAGTAAGTGTTAAAACTAGTGTTATAACAAAAACGTTTTAATGAGCACACGAGCACACGAATGAGTGTGTTTGATAAGTAAGTGTATATAAACAAGTTTGTTGTAATTCTTTCAAGTTGTCCCAATCCGGAAGAGTGTCAAGTAAGTAAACACGTTTCTATCGGTAATGGTCATCCATTTCTTTACATGATAATCGATTTTGGATTTTATGCTGATATATCATACATTTTCGATGCGGGAAATTTTAAATCAGCAGTTGGGGTTATGCCAGATTTTTTCAAGGAGAGCTTCCAAAGCCCCATGAACAAAACGATACTGAAAAAGGACGGACAGTTTTGAGATTCAAAAATCTTTCTATTCGAGTTCAGTGCCCAAAATACGGAACTTTATTGAAAGTGTCGATTTCTATACTATATAGGTGAATATTACTGGAGTTTTTTTTCCACACCAAATCGTTATTTTTAACACCTCGACACGTGTTTTGATCACCAAGTGATCATCTTCAAAGAGGAAGATTAAACAGTTTAATCTTCCTCTATGAAGATGATCTTCAAAGAGGAAGATTAAACAGTTTAATCTTCCTCTATGAAGATGATCACTTGGTGATCGAAACACGTTTCAAGGTGTTAAAAATAACGATTTAGTGTTGGGAAAAAACTCCAGTAATATTCATTACTACACCAAAAGTTCCAAACAATGCAACAATAAGTATATGGGTGAAAATAGATGTCATTCTAATATTTGCTCTATGTCTTCGTTTGATTTTTCACTCTTGTATTAATTTCTACAATATTTACATTTGGTCACCTTGAAATAGTTATCAGTGACTTGGTTGGCGTGTGGTTCACCGATTTTCAGGAAACCGCATTCCAAATATCACAACTTTTACGTAAATATGGAACTCACAACCAAGATTTTGTTTGGATGGAAGAGCAATTTCTGACTTGATTTGTCAAGCGCAGACGTTTAATTCTGCCATTTGTTAGGTTAGATTATCTCTTGTACTGAGTACCCTTTCAATAAAAGCATTTATTATTATTATTATAAGCTTAATGAGATATGAAACTTCTTGTTGTTAATTTGTTCATTGGCAGCTGATATAGAAGATACAAGTGTGCATGTGTGGCGTTAGTCAAAAGGTTTTAGATGTGAAATGGCGAAGGAGTTGGGGAGAGAGAATATGAATTCCTGGAAAAAAACAACTTTGGTGGAAAACGTATCCGAAAGTACACCATCGATGGTTATTTTTGGAAAATGATCTTTTGGAAAAGCCAAAGATACAAATATGAAAACGACCTAGAAAATTGACAGGAAAGTTTACTCTGTAAATCAACTCCCTTAGACAACGTCAAAGGCCTTCCCAATGAACACATCAGGACTCTCGATTGAACCATTTCACAAAGGAGTAAGAAGGGTTTTCCTTGATCTTCGCTTAATATATAAACCTTTATTTTCTTATGTGTAAAATTTCGAAATCTTCGTTGAAAATTTGATTTTCTTATAGAAGATGATTTGAATATGTCGAACTGGTTCTCTTATTAATATAGCTCATGATAATCCTAGGTATGTTTCCTAAGTGTTCTGCCAATTTGACCAATATATCATTTTTAGGGCACGTTCCACACTTCAATCTATATATTTCTGATTTCTTAAATTTGGATGTTTTGTCTTTATTATTATTTATTAACTTTCTTAACTTATCACTTGTTCTATATGCAATTTCAATCCGTTGTTGTCTGCATATTGAAAGTATCTATTGAAAGAAAAACATTGACTAATCTTGTACTTTGTGTTGATATAGAAGGGTAAAATCGCAATGTTAAGTAATATCCGTATGAGGTTTGTGATAAATTGAAAAATTACGTTTGCTCTTCATTCTACTAATTGTTAAGTCCAAGAAATTGATTGAGTTTGAGTTGTCTACTTCTACTTCAATGGTGAATTTGATATTAACAAAATCCATGAAAACATTAAATTTACAATTGAGGTAGAAGCGGAAACCTCAAACTCAATCAATTTCTTGGACTTAACAATTAGTATAATGAACAACAAACATGATTTTTCAATTTATCACAAATCTTCCCGTATGGATATTACTATACATTATACCTACAAAGTAATATATTATAATAGCATGATTCCCAGATCAGTCAATGTTTCTCTTCCTATCGATAATTTCAATAAAGAATTCAATATCATCAATAGAATTGCAGTAAACAACTGATTTAAAGCTGAATTACGCAAGTCTATGCTGTAGTATACGCAAAAGCGATTCGGAACGTTTTTCTTATTGATAAGTTAGATAATCAAAATCAAAACTATAGAGCTTCAACATATTTTGAAAAACACCAGAAATAGTGGCTTCATTTTTGAACAAACAATATACTGAAATTGCATATAGAACGGGTAAATACGTTGGGGAAGTTTGTCAAAAGTAATAAAGACATAACATCCAAATTTGAAGAATCAGGAGTGTGTAAAATAAATTGTGGAACTAGTGCTAAGGAATATATTGGTCAAACTAGCAGAACATTCAGGAACCGAATCCAGGAACATCATATCAGCTATTCAAATGAGAAATCTTAAAAATCCTCACTCAACCTCGTTTAGAAAACTGAAATTGGCTGATCGGTTCTCGTAAAATAGGGCAAAAAGAAAATGAATTATAACAAAATGCAAAAATTTATGGAACTGCTACCACTGACACAATAACGGTATGTTTATGTCTCTTTTTTACACAGAGTTTTTTGATTCAGCTGAAAATGAGATAAGGGCACACTGTTGCTTCTTGGCGACAGTTACAATTAAATGGTGAAAACATTTATCAGAATTAGTTATTACTGATTTTGAACTGTTTGTCAAATTGTGTCAGTTGCACTCACAGTAATACAAATCGTAATGGTGTACACTTTACAAGAAAGAGCTGAAATAATTTTTATTTTTAGTGCTGAAGATAGGTGTGCTCGTAGAACAGCCCGGATTTTTTAATAAAAGCGTGCAGGCCAAAATGTGAGTCACCGATATGTTCTAGACCTTGTTCAAAAATTTGAAGAGGCCGGTTCTGTGTGCAACAAAGCAGTAAAGCAGCCGAGAGTTTTTACGGACGCCGCACAGATTGAGATTTTAGGCCAATTCGTTGTTGAGCTTACTACTTCNATCGTATCCAGGAACATCACATGAGCTATGTAAATAAGAAAACAAGTTCAACATATTCAATTCATCTTCTAGGATGAAAATCACATCTTTAGCAAAAATTTTGAAATTTTACTGATAGAAAATAAAGGTTTGAAGCTAAATGAAAATTATCACACTCAAAAATTGAAACATTCTAATGAATGACCAACTGGATATGAATTTTAAAAACCGATGAGGTATTATCATTGATGTAGAATTGATGTATTATGCTTCAGGTAACCATAATTGAAGATGTATTTTAGGTATAAAAAAGTTGTAGATGTGTCAGGTAATTTGATCGAGTGAGTACCTAAGTAGGTGGTCTCAATTGTTGATTACTTGGGTATATAAATATCAGAGTAAGAATGAACTTTCTGTATGTAAATCACAACGAAAAAGCAACTGTGTTAGCAAACATGTAATATTTTTTCAAAATAAAGCATTTATAGATCAAATCGTAACGTGTATTTTATGAAATAATTATGAAGTAAATTTGTACTTCGTTAATTTCGTCAGTTGTCAAAGCACGGAACGAGGAAAAACTGTGCCACAAAAGTATCGTTTTCTGTGATTTAAATGTCGATTTATTTTACCAATATGGTTTAGATTCGATCAAAGTTGATAATTTTAATGAAAGAAACTTGAATTTTTGGCTCATATAGTTTCCAGATACATGCGAATTTCACCGTCTGAATACTTTATCGTGATTTAGCCGTTATTGTCATGATGTAACTCAGATATGGAACATTATTAGTGAATGGATCCAGAACGTTCAGAATGTATTAACGGAAGTGAGTCACGCTCCCTTGGAAAAATTCCAGGGATGCCTCTGGCTGTCGGCGTATAATTGCGACTTGGGGGTGTTTGAGACTCATTGTGTAGTCACCTAGGTGATCCCCGGAGGTGAAAGGTTGCCATAGAGGTGTGCCGTCAGTCGTGAATTTGATTCAACAGATGCCTCCAAATATCATTACCGACTGCTGCTCATCTGAAAAGATTGGGCAGAAGAACAAAGGATATTTCGGCGTCACAGTAATCGGGAAATTCGGTCGAGGATGCTTCAGATGCTTATCGGAAGTAAGTGTTGACATCTACGTATGGGGGATTGATAAAGGTTTTTATCACCTTGCAATAGGAGGTAATTGTTGAAGATTTCTCTTCAGAATTATTTTTGAGATGCACGCCTCTTCTAGAAGTTTGATTGCAAGAATGGAATAAACTGGAAACTCATTTATCCTCGAGAATCAAACAAATGCAAAAAGCAATACATACAAATGCGGAATTTTACCAGAGTAGTCATTAAAGGGAAAAATATATATGTAACAGAATACATTTTTTATGAAAATTCCGGAACACAGTGAAAAGTTAATTTGATTAGTCTGGATTTCCATTGTCTATATAAAAAAACTCCATTAATACCTATATGGAGCCGCTTTTTGATGAAAAATCTCTTCATTTTACGTTTTTAAGGTTAACATCATAGTTGGCATCACAGATTACGAAAAAAATGTTTTTGTTTTCATTGTTGAGAACTTTGATTTTTCTAAATTTAACCAAAAATGGATTTGGAAAACAAATTAACAAGTGAGCTTGATTTGAATAATAATTTTGATAGTTCTGCTACGTAAATCAATTTTGTAGATGATGCATTATGGATGATGCAGAATGTTGTCAAAACTCAAAGAGAGGAACCAAACTTTATTATTAAGGTTCTGTTATCGAATACTTTCAAATACAGGATGTATTTTGAATAATGTCATTAAATTCAGGTGATGATTATTAGCCGTATTTTATGAACATACTCGAACATACATTTTTATGTAAATTAACATTTGAAAAAATGCAGTGGGTGAATCTTGAATATTGAAAGTTGAACAGATCACGTAACATTTTTACATCTACTGAATAATTCATAGGGTGCTTGAGAATATGGGTCCAATAAGTGAATGAAAAAATAAAAAATCTCAACTTTTTCAAATGAGATCTACCTTTTTTCCTCAAAGTTCAATTATATCATGTCCAGTATGTCTCGTGTTAGTCATAATAATCACGATTTCTTCAATTTAATGGATATTTACGGAGAAGGTTATGAGTTTTCAACAAGAACTAATGCTTTAAAGAATCCAGAAATATCGAAACCATCTCAAGATATCATTAGAAGAATAATTTGCCATCTTATGAACTTTGGATCATTCAAGAGAAAAATTATTAAAACTTAAACGGTGATAGACAATGTAGATAATGCAATCACAGTGCTTGGGTACTTCACAAAGTTTCCAGATGCATCTTTGGAAGATGCGGCACAATATTTGGGATTGAATAAAATGTCCATGCAGAGAATATTAGCAAAACATAAATGGCATCTGTATTCTCATACTTTATTCCATGGCCTAGAGCCATCCAGTAACCCAAAAACGGTCCATTTTGGGTATAAAGTTGGATACATGAGTTGGAATCTGAATCATAGAAAAGATTCAAAAATGAGGTAAAATACAGGGTGTGCCATTAAAAATGACAAATATGGCGTCGGTGGTGAGGCCGGAAACATCACATCAACGAAAATATTTTAGTGGAGTTCTTCATTAGTTCTTCATCTATTCTACCAATTTTCAAAATCGCCCTACTTTCATTTTTTTGTATTATATAGATTGCGTTAACTCCTCAAGATATACCCTGTAAATTCATCCACTTAATTTTTCCCGCTTTTATGTCATCTTGTGTTGCATGGCTTCTATTCGATGTTTTCAATTGGATGCATCTTGAAAACACTTCTTTCTTGATGCAATTGTTGAAAAACCAGTGATATATTTTGGAAATAAAGTTTGTGAAGATTAAATCGTGAGGTGTTGTTTATGAAATTCTTGATCTCCTCAAGATGTTGCTAGGTTCTCTTTCCATTATCTCGGTATGATTGAAAAATAATACCAACGATGAGAGAATGCTGATTATTAAACACAGCAGGCGCAAGTCACTAGTATAGTAGTAGTATAGTATATTACCAGTATAGTATAGTATAGTATAGTATAGTATAGTATAGTATAGTATAGTATAGTATAGTATAGTATAGTATAGTATAGTATAGTATAGTATAGTATAGTATAGTATAGTATAGTATAGTATAGTATAGTATAGTATAGTATAGTATAGTATAGTATAGTATAGTATAGTATAGTATAGTATAGTATAGTATAGTATAGTATAGTATAGTATAGTATAGTATAGTGTAGTATAGTATAGTATAGTATAGTATAGTATAGTATGGTGTAGTATAGTATAGTATAGTCTGTGACAAATTGTTTCAAGCGTGCTATCAAAGTTGTAATAGTATATATATGACGCGCAAAACTCGATCTCCAACAAAACATGCTGAGCGTCCTGATAGGCCGACAACAATAATGACATCACAGTTTGAGAAAGCAACTCTTCAACAAGTAGCCGAAAAGTAGCTGCACAGTTCAGTGTCAGTCATTGAAGTTTTGGGAATATCTTGCACACTAATTTATTGTATTTATACTACAAGCAACGGGATTTTTGTGAGTGGTTCCTTCGAAGAATTGTACAAAATCCAAATTTCACTTGTAAGGTTTTATTCACAGATGAGGCAAGTTTTTCAAGAGATGTCATCATAACAATCATTAATGGGCCTACGAGTATCCCCATGCTACTATAGAAAGTGTATTTCAGCAGGAGTTTTTGTTTACTGCCTAAGAGGAAAATTTTGGTGAGCATCTCATAGGGCCGCATTCTCTTCCTTTTCAACCCAATGGTGTGACGTATAGACCATTTCTAGAAGATACATTGCCAGAAATATTGAAGGATATAGGTACCTATGCTAGTGAGACAAAATATGTGATTTATGCACGACAGGAGACCCGCGCATTTCAATGTAATCGCTCGTGAATATCTCACTGATACTTTTGGTCACCAGTGGATAGCTCGTGGGGGACCTCAAACATGGCCACCTAGATCTCCAGAACCTTTGGTGTAGTAGTAGAGGAATAATCTAGAGGATTCATGAATATTACTGGAGTTGTATCTCAACACCAAACCGTTATCTTCAACACCTTTCAACACGTGTTGAAGTGTCAAAAATAACGGTTTGTTGTTAGGACAGAACTCCACTCCAGTAATATTAATAAAACCTTTGGCTGATTTCTGTTGGGGATATCTTTATGTGATACTAGTTGTCAATAAAAATGATTTGCGATATAGAATCATGCATAATTTTAATGTCATACGCAACACTCCAGGAGATGCTGTTCTCTGAATGAAATACAAATTATCTGGCAAATTGAATACGTCTCTCATCTACTATCCATACAGATTTCGTTCCGGAGATTTTAGCCTCAGCAATGTGCTCCAAATTGGTCGACCTATAGTAATTCAGGACGAAGATTTGAAGTCCCTGGTGGAGACTGACCACCACAAACGATGAGTGAGATGGCAGAAGAACTGAGCGTCAGCACCCATGCGGTTTTTGATGGTTGAAAACGTATTGAAGAGGTCAAAAAGGTCGTGAAGTGGGTGTCCATGATTTGAATGATCAACAGAAATTATCGTGAGTAGGTAGGGTGAGTGTAGACTCACAGCACTTAGGCCACATGTGACCCATTGTACAAACTCCCGAGGAGTTGTCCTCCTAGGTCATCGTCCATCCTGTCCCTTCCAGGAAGGTGGACAGGTCACTAGGAGATATCTCTTCAATATTGGCAGGTGAAGGCCAAGACTCGCTGAACACACACTCTCTACGATAACAGAAGACGTCAGCACAGTGTTGTATGGTGGTCAGCGGCTTGTGTGATCCACTATAACTTTCTGCAACCGTGCCAAATCATCACAGCAGAGTCCTATTGTGAGGACATCAATAAAATGTACCAAACATTGCAGACAACAGATTCAGATTCAGATTCTTTATTAACCATTTGTAGCCAAGCTGTGCTTGGATATGGCAAGTCATATTACACTTAGTAGCACATTGATGTTATGCAAATCAATTTTTAAAAAATTAGAAATTCAATATTCATACAAGGACATACTTACATACAAGTATTAAAATAAATTAGGTATTTTTGCAATAGTTCACAAATTCTTCAAGGCTGTAGAAAGCATTCATTGTTAGCATTTTTAAAATTTTTTTTCTTCTAGAGAGGGTGCGATAATTCTTTTACATTATTTGATATAAAATTGTATAGTGTAAGTCCATTATGTTGTGATGATTTTGTATAATATGTGTGGTTGAATTTTTCAATGGGAAGGTTATCTTTGTTTCTTGTTTCATACCTGTGTTTGTCACCATTCCTAGCATAGCAATCTTTATTAGTATGTATATACAGTAATATATTTGAAATGTATATGCAGGGAAATGTCAATATACCCTATTGTTTAAATACTTCTCGGCATGAGTCAAAAGGTTTCCTATTATATATAATTCTTATTAGGCGCTTTTGGAGAACGAATACTCTAGTCCACTCAGTTGCAAGGCCCCAACTGATTATGTTGAATGATAAGGTCGAGTAGACTACGGAGTAATATACTTTCAGGAGAGATGATTCATGAAGAGATTTTTTTAGTGTTAGGAAGGCAAAGCAGTTTTTTTTGAGTTTGTTACATGTATTATCTATTTGTTCGATCCACGTTATGTTATTATCGAGATGTATGCCTAAGAATTTTGTTTAACTTGATAATTCATGTTGATTGTTGTTTATATTCAGATTGACAAGGTTTGGTTTATCACTGCGTGCACTGTTTGCACTTTTCTCTACTCAGTTTGTATTTCAAACATTCGTTGTGGAATAAAAATCAGATATCATTCACATGAGTTCTACTTTTAATAAATGGTAACAAATTGCACTTACTAGTGCAGTAGAGAAAAGTATCTTCTATATAATTCAGTGTTCATATAGAAGTATTTGTTTGGAAAGAATTTTTTCTTTCGTATAATTCAATGTTTATATGAAAGTAGCTGTTTCAGGAGGACTTTCTTTCAGTTTGTGTCTGAAAGTTACTTCTTTGCATGATCTACACATCCATGTATAGAGTTACTTCCTTCCTTTCTTTGGAAGACTCCCTCATCCTTCTTTTTTTTGTATCAAGATGGAGTAGTAGAAAGCTAAAAACTTTCTTTCCCATTAATTTCTATCTAACTGATTCACTTCCACATACAAAACGAAAACTATTTCAGAAAATTTTGAGGGTTTTATTTCAAGGTCCTCTCAAAATTCTCCACGAAACATATTGAAATGAATGAAACATCTCAAGATATTCGTAATCCAAACTTTCGTTTCCCAACTTCAATTCCAAATCAGAGAATTTGCACGATTGAACCAAAGATACGGATCTTCTTTGAATGCGGAGATGCTCTTAGCATGTCTTTAGTGAAAAACCGATTGACCGGAATCGTTTGATCTTGCTAATACTTACGCCACTTTTTAACTGATTGCCAATATTCGAGAAACGCTTTGGGAAACGAGATTCATTGAAATATCTGTTCGTTCATTGACGGAGACGAACATTTTATGAGAGGATAGGATGGAGATATTGATGGGAAAATAGGTAAAGAATGCGAAAAGTTAAGTCTTTGACATCTTTCACGAAAGTATATTCCTATCCGAGTTTCAGCGCATATGAACAATAATCGACGCGTGATCGCTTCGTGGCTTGCTGGGACCTGGAACTGTATTGGTCAAACGACAATAAACTGCTACAAATGCTCTTTACTATTTTGATGCAGATGTGTACTCAGACGATGCGATATGTGCAATGACGATGTGAAGTGAATAGTCGTTGCACACATTCTATTGAATTTAGTTGTGTTGTTCAAATCGCATCTTTTCAAACACCACATCATGTGTGTTTTATTTGAATACTTCCGAAATATAATTATTATCAGTGTGTTTGCTCCTCGCTACGAAATTTTTAGTGTATTAGGTTAGGTAAGGTTAGGTCCAAAGTGAGTGGGCCTATTCGACCCTAACCGCAACCCGCAAGAGTTTATTGTGGCTCACACTTATTCACACTCAATCAAATAAACCCAGCTTCTTAACGAAGCCGATTAGTTTGTATGGTGAGTGGTCTTTCAGGTCAGATGGTAAGAGTACGGCTCTACCGAACTCTAAAAACCCGATTCGATTGCTAACGGGGCAGACAAGTATGTGCTCTGCTGTTACATCATTTTCCAAACAGAGGCGACACACACTGTCTTCCGACAGTCCAAGTCTCTGCATGTGATGATTCAAATCACAGTAACCTGTAAAAAGGCCTGTTAGACATCGTAGTTCATCCCTACTGTAGTCCAACAACTGTTTGGTATCAAGTTTCGAAGGGTGAATAAACGCCTTGGAGTGCGCCAATCCTGGAAGGTTTTATCAGAAGTCCATATATATTTTTTTGGCAAAGCCAGAAAAGACAACATGTTTTGGCCCGTTGAAGCTGCTTGCAGCACCCTCCTTTGCAAGGGAGTCAGCAGCCTCATTGCCATCCAGACTAGTATGGCCAGGAATCCAGACTAGAGATAATCTGGTTAGTCTTCCTATCGAGAAGAGTCGTTTTTGGCAATTTGCTACCAATTGAGACGTTGCTCGGTAGGAGCCAAGAGCTTCCAAAGCCGCTCAACTGTCCGCGAATATTTTTATTGACTCGTGTATGGGTTGGATTCTTCCAATCTTTACGCACACAATTCAATATCGCAAATTTCCGCTTGAAATGCAGTTACATAGGTTCCTAGACAGGTTGATATCTCTGTTCTGGGTCTGTGCTTGAAAACACCTGCACCAGAACCTTCCACCACAATATTTCCTTCTCCTGGAGGATCCATTTCTCTCTAGAGATGGAACAGTACTTTATGAGGCAGTCCGTAGTTGACAGTTGGAGGCATAAGTCAGAGATCATTTCCAGAATGCTGCGACTTCCAGTGTCAACCAACACTCTGTTGTACTCTGCATCAAATTGACCTGTGCAATTGGCAAAGTGCTCAAGTCCATATGCAGACCATCTAGCCTCTCTTTCCAGGAAAATGTGGAGAGGAAGTGGATCTAGAAGGATCGCCATGGCCGCTGACGGTGTGGTACTGATGGCACCACTGATAGCCAGACAAGCCTGTCTCTGTAAGTCAGAGATCTTCGCCTGGGCCGTTTTCTGTAAAGCCTTCGGCCACCAATTGCTCTTTAAGTGATCATTGGTCTGACAGTCATCACATAAATACAATATATTTGTTTGGGACCTAACACCCAAGTTTTACCACAAATCCTTCGACATGATCATAGGAACCCTCTGGCTTTGTGGAAAACTTTTTCCAAGTGAGCGTTCCAGGTGAATTTTTTATCAAGTACAATGTCAAGATATTGAGTTTAGTTGTGTTGTTTTATTGCATATTTTTAAATACCATATCTTGCTGGTTGAATATTGTGTTTTATTTGAATAATTTCGAAATATAATTAATATCACTGTGGTTGCTCGGAACGAAACTTCTAGTGTATTGTTGAAATACTTGTTTGGTATATTAAATAAGGTATCTAGGACAGTTGAACCTGTTTAGCACGGATACAACTATTGAGTCTACAGAAATCTGATTGTCTTCTCCTAGGCAAGTGTCGAAAAATTCTCATTTCGACATAAAAACCAAAGAAATGATTTCAAACGTATGAAAGCACGGGGTTCAAAAGAATCCAATATTACTCGAAAATGAAATTGTAAACAAAGTGACAAATAAAACAGGAGTGTATAGGTGTACAAAATTATCAGATAATATACCACTAATCATACATTTTTGGCGCCAAAAACCAACCAAAATTGTAAATAAATATAGTTTGGAAAACTGAAAAACACGCTTTCAAAGAACATCGAACTAAAAAGTTGAAAATATTTTTTTAAATAAGCTTAAAACAATAACGAACGAAAAATACAGCAAAAAGGCCAGTTTGCCACTTTGGAAGTGATGACGGATTTGGGCTTTTGAATCGAAAAAATTGGAATTTATCGTGAATAAATAGATGAAAAATGGTTTGAATATGAAAAAAAAGTTTACTCCTACATGTGGAAGTTACTTCCTTGCATGAACTACATATCTATGTATAGAGTTACACTTGCTTTGGAAATTAATTGCTTCCTTTCTCTCTTTGGAAGATTCAAACATTTTTTGTATCAAGATGGAGATGTAGAAAGCCAAAATCTTTCTGTCCCAAAAATACTAAAAATATAGTTCTTTCAAATTGGTTTGAAAATATTATGTGGAGACTTATCAATAACTGTATTGTTGTATTAGACGATGCCCTGTATCATTCTGGAAAACTGGAAAAAATTGCAACCACAGCATCAAGGAAATCTGATGATCAAGACTGGTTGCGTCTTAAACGTAACCAATTTGAAGAAACATTACTTGAGTTGAATGTTCATCAATAGTGGATGAGCACAAAAAATATGATGAATATATTATTGATAAAATGGTTGAAGCTAAAAATAAAATTGCCTAAAGACTACCACCTACGAAGTTTATCCCATTGAGTTAATTTGGGCTAATGTCAAAAAATTCGTTACGAAGCATATTTGCT
>NW_019296027.1:0-15882 GCF_000500325.1 Leptinotarsa decemlineata
ACAACGATTTCATTGTCACTCGGTATAAACATGGACAGAAATTAATCTAGAGAGAATAGTTTTCCGAAAGATTAATAGCCACGACAAAATTTATTCCAGTCTCCATTCGCTATATACGAGTATGTATACTGTTTATGTAGAAATTAGAGAGCGCAATACTACCAGCAAACCGACATGATCCGTTACAAAGCATAATCATGTGTGTTACTGAAATTTATCGCTATTTCCGAACACAGTTCAGCCTATAAATTAAAATTTCCGGCAATTTAACAAAATGAGAGGGTGTGAAATTGTATTGTTTGTATAGATATACCTATATATGTCCTTGTTCAATCCATTGATTCTATTCTATATCGGTTATTTTGAAACGTAACATGAAAGTTTTTCATTCAATTACTTGTTTTATGTTCATTAGTCTGTTTCATTTTCATTGAATCGATGTGCATTGAGTTTAGGCCAGTCAATACCATCTGAATCTCTACTTATTTACGCACAGAAAAAGCGAAAGGAAGTTTTGTTTTACTTGCTTCAGAAACAATTTTTTCCCATTGTTTCTCTTTCTCTTTTCTTCAGCCTCTTTTGTTACCCTTTTCGTAGGTGTACTCGTACGAATTTGTGAGTGTTGGTTAGAAACAGTTTGTTTAGATCCTATGTTTTGGGAAATTAGAGCGAACTTGAAAATGAGTTATTTAATTTGGACGTAGACGGCAAAGAATATTGTTCGAAGTTAGAAGTCGACGGTATATTTTCCTTTAAAATTGTAGCACATTGGTTAACTTGATTGTCTGAATTTTTTTGGAGCTCAGAAGTTGGAGAATCAGTAACATTATCCACTTCATGATTTAATTCAGATAATGCGGAGTCGTTTTTTGCTTGGTCGCTCGCCTCTACAACAATTGATCTTAATTCTCGAACAATGTAGTAGAAGATCCGAACCTAAATCGATCTTCACCGAGCTGATAATAGAATGAAATATATTTTATAATGAATTTAGTTTATTAGAAAATATGTTAAAAATGGGTTCGCTAAAAAATCCTGGACAGACTATTTTTAATTATTTTTTGAAAAATGATTTNTTCGTTAGAAACTCAGGTAAAATATCAGCTACTTAAAATTCAGGTACTTCGTTTACAGGTACTTTGATTTCAGGTACTCCATAAACTATATATATATTTAGTATTGAATGTGTAGAATTAGTTGAAAGACACGCCAGATGAAGCCATTGTATGGCGAAACACGTGTTGCGTTTTTGTAAAACAATTTAGTGAAAATCTCACAATAAAGTGTTTTTAGAATACGTTAGTTATGGATTTTCATCAAGTATCGGCCGATTCCATCATATATCAAATCTATGACATCTCCTGGTGTGAAATGAATTTAAAAAAAGGACTTTCAGAAAAAACATCAGAACTACAATACTCTTTTCGAGGCGCATCTTACAGAAAAAGTTGGCGTCTTCCGAAACCTAGTTTTGGTGAAACGCGCGTTGAGAAGGGTGCTGTAGTTCTTGTGTTTGCGAAAATGTGTTCATTTTGAAGTGAATACTGAGATTGGACATAGCTGGCCATCGGATTGGGATGGTTATAAAGTGTGACTCAAAGCTGTCTCCTTTTCATCTCCTCTTACCATCAACACGAAAATCAAGCCATAGTATCGAATGACTCACATTTTTCAAATATCAACGACGACCAAAGTCGCAAAACTGAGGCTTTTGCAATAAGCAGCGGACATACTCAGATTATAAATGAGCCAACCACCATTCCTGACCATGATGGAGAACATGCTAGTCTTCTGGATCTACACCTAACAACCAATCCGGAAATTTACATAGTCACCGTAAGGTCTCCATTGGGATCTTCTGAGCGCAAACTCATTTAAGTGTTGAGTGAATTACCGATACATGTTGTGGAACAATTTAAGCCGCGCAAAGTTTGGCAGTACAGATCAGCTGAATGCGAGGATCTTCAAGACCATTTCCCCTGGCTTGATGTTTGTTCCAGCTCTGAAAAAACATACCCCTTTCGACGCCCAAAGGATTTTCCTCCAGCAGTACTGGATGCACTTCTCTTAAAAATTGAACGTATGCCTCACCATTTAATCGAGCAGGTAGAAAATGAGGCAAAATTAAATCATCCCCAATAACTCCGAGCCACACGTTAAGAGAAAACTGTTCTTGATGGTTAGTTTCGACAATAGCTTGGGGGTTTCCATCAGCCCATATGTGGTAATTATGAAAATTAATAATCTTGTCCCGAGAAAAACTACTTGCAGATGGTGAGGGTATAAGAGTTTTAAAATTCGAAATACTATCATATGATCAACATTTAGCTGGAAAGCAATCTTTCCAGTACTGGTAGTAGGTTGTTCTACAATCAAATTAAGTACTGCTTCCTCAAGCTGTGGTGTTCGTACTTCTCGATGGCGACCACAATCCTGCGTTCTTTTGTCGAATGAACCATATTCTCGTAATCGTTGATGAAGTCGAGCAAATATTCTNGTGTGTTGGGGTTGTTTTTCTGTCCGTTGAAATATTTTTGGGTATAGGTCTCTCATAATAAGTAATCATTTAAAAAAATCAGCATACACAAATATTTTGATGTAGTTACCAAATTTGGAAGCTATAAGGGTGTCAAATGTTGATCAATTGCAGATTACAACCATTTTTCTATATGTCATATAGGATTGTATCCAATTCATCATATTTCGTGGAAACCCGAGCATTGACAGTTTGTTGATGAGAAGTTCCTTGCACACACTATCAAACGCTTTTGATAAGTCGAAGAATAGTGAGATTAAATAATGTTTCATCAATCTTTATGTGTTTGTAATCTAGAGGGTGGTAGGAAGCTGTATCCATAGATTTATTTTTCCTGAAACCATGCTGAGACATAGATAGCAGCCTATTTGTTTCCAAATGATCCATAAACCTAAGTGCTACAACTTATTCAAATAATTTAGGAAATAATGATAGTTATAGCCTGTATATATTCGAAAACAGGAACAAAAATAAAATTGTACCTATTTGTTTACGACTTCCATTTAGACCAAAAACCCCTTTACATAATACTACCGTTCTGAATTTTTTTAGATTTTTGTAGTTTTTCAGTTTTCAGAACACCAAAATACATACAAAACATCTAAACAGTCTGAAACATCCAGACAGCTTTTCTGTTGCAGACTTGTAATAATCTATGATTCATACCCCATAGTTTACCCAATGTTTCATTATTAGTTTTTCTAGCCGTTGATCCACCGATAAAACATTTCAGTTATTCTGGTGTAGTGAAATTGTTGTCTCAAAAAAACAAGACTATCCTAGTCCGATACTGATTCTAGTTAGGACAAATCAGCCAGCACCATTTTATCGCTGGTGGTTTTTGTGGTTTGTTCATTCCAAACCACCGGCACCGGCAGTAGGTACTCACAATGAGATAAAATGTATTCCATGAAAAGAAAATAATAATCAGTCAAAATTGTGCACAAACTAGGTGGTTGCGATGATTGGTGTTTTCGAAGTTTGAAATTAACCGTGTTTTTTTGGAAAATAAGACGATCATCTCATCGACCATGCAGTGCTGTAGTTCCGATATGATACGGGAACAAAAAAGAATCAACGCTGAAATCGATAAACAGCTACGAAAGGACAAGCATGCTTTACGAAGAGAAATCAAGTTGCTTCTTCTAGGTAAGTCTGATTTTTGCTGATGAGATGGGTAAAAGCAACACCTGATTTCGGTTTCTACTTTCAGAAAATGATAATATACATTCTCAGGCTTATAGAATGACAAAATAGTTCAAACTAACTAGAAACTTGTACAATATATGGGATGAAATTACAAAATTTTGTCAAAAAATTAATTTTCATTTTTCTTTAATATTCATTTAGTCATCAATTTCTATTTTTTCCCTNCATCACTTTATATACTTGAGACGGTGAGCCTCATACACAAGAATAGACATACCTTACATAGATCCCTGAATCATCGTGAATCGAGGCAAAGCTCTCTCTTCAGACTACCTATCCCCTCCAGCAATTTAATAAAGGATTCAATCATCTATAATGGGATTGAAATCTACAACCATCATCCGACAGTTATAAAGGACAGCGCATGCATTAACCGTTTCAGAAAATCGTCCAAAACACTACTGCTTGAAATCTCACCTTATACCCTTAATGAATATTTTCCTCCACTTTTGACTAATTATCTTCGTATCTGTATATTTGCTACGTGGGCTGCTCATAAAACATTTCAGTATGTATTCATATATGAACATAAAAATCATGTGTAGAGGTGTAAAACATGTATAAATATAAATTTATGTGTATTAGTATTAGGATTTAGATATTGAGATTTTTACGTAGATATAATCTAACTAATTGTTTGAACAAATCACATTGTAAAGTTTCGTCTACGAGAATTATGTTCTTCTGACAATAAAGTATATCTTGATTGATTGATTGATTGATTGATTGATTGATTGAGTGATTGATTGATTGATTGATTGATTGATTGATGAGAACAATACTCCAAAGAAGGTCTGATCTGAGCTTTTTAAAGCATCAAAAGTTGCTGGGCTGTGTATAGTGTTCTGGTTCGGAACAGTAATCCAAGCTTTTAAGAAGCAGCCTTTGCAATTTCAGCGACATAATTGTGCCAATACATATTAGTGTCCATTTTAACCCTCAACATACTTATCGAAGCAGAAAGCGGAATTGTCCTGACATTATTATATCCGATTCGGAGACATTCATCTTCTTGGAGAAAACCGATGCCTTGGTTTTCGTGGCATTGGCTACATTCACGCTAATTCGAAATCACGTCTAGATCCTTATTGAGATATACAACGTCCTACTGCCGGTGAAGATATCCCTCCGTAGCCGACGTCTTGGAATTCAAATGGAATGACAAGTGTGCTGTCGTCAGCAAAGCAATATATTGGATTCTTGGTTCTTTCCAATGAGCCGTTGATATACAATAAAAAGAGGGTTGGAGAAAATATGGATCCCTGGGAAACACAAGCGTTGACGCTGAAGGTACTCGAGAAATATCCATCGACAGCCACTTGCGGAGAAAGTTTTTTCAGGAAGCTACAGAGCCATAAACAAAAATTATCCGACAAGCGATACCATCGAAGTTTGGCCAGCAAACCCTCATGCTACACACGGCCAAAGGCCTTAGTACATAAATTCATGATAATATCGAGTATATCAGGTACGTGAACCGCTTCAGGTAGTGGGTTGAGGTCTTTAAGAAGATAATATCAGTGTCTTTGAAGTCTTCTAGAAGCCTTAGCAGGTCCCTGCCTTCTGGTGTTCGATTATATAGTTCCATTCGCACGATTGCGCGTTGGAATCGGCAATAGTCACTATTGGGTGGTTTGGATGGTTTGTGTATTTCTGATATGTCGGCTCTGTGTAAGTCTTCTGGCGGGGATAGGTACACCAAGAAGATCCTAGGCTGTTTGTCTCACGCCCTCTATGACTCTAATGATTTGCTTTATTTGTAATCTGTATTACAGAAACTGCATATATCAATCAATATCTTCAGAAAAATTGACAACTCCTTCTTTTAGGTGCGGGAGAGTCTGGCAAATCCACATTTATAAAACAAATGCGAATAATCCATGGTGCAGGCTATTCAGAGGAAGACAGGAGAGGATTCATCAAACTAATTTATAGAAACATATTCAGGTCGATGCAAGCCATGATAAATGCATTGGAATTGATGAAAATTCAATACGGAGAATCATCAACTCAGGTAGAAGTTCTGTTTGAAAAATCTGTCTAAAATCTGTTTTTCTCAGAAGTTGTGAAACTTGTGCGAGCTAAAGACTTACGAGGTGTTACCTTTCAACGTATGATTCCTAACACGGTTGCAGAATCATCCCCGCTTCAACCAGATAAATTCTCTCGAGAAAAATATCTGGTCGAGGCGGGAATCGAATCCACGGTCTTCCGATCGTGAGTCGGGCGCACTACCACCGCGGCCAATTCCACAACAATTTTTCATGAAATACAGAATCCTGCAAAATTCAAACTGGAGATCAATATGCCAGTGATTCTTCAATCGACTTCATATAAATTTTTATCTTGGCCTAATGATTAGCTAAAAATTCAATCGGGAAAACCCAACTCAGTAGGTAATAGAGATGCAAAAAATATCAACTTCAATGTCCATTTCTGGCAATGTATTTATTGTTTCATTTAGAGACTTTGAAAGACTGGGGCTAATGAAAATTATTTTTGTAAGTGTAGTTATGTGAGTAGAGTTTAGTTTCAATCTTGGATTTCATGTATGAGTTACTTTTGAAGTTGTGGGTGAAATATGTAAGTTAAGATTATTTTAGTAAGTAGACATGGTGCCAAATCAACCGTATATATAAATATGTGTGTATGAAAATTCTTATAAATGTGCTGTAAAAATAAATGGTTTCATTCCCATCCAGACCCTTTACACAGTTATCACATTGATTTGTGCTAACAAGAATTTCAGAAGAGAATGAGAATTCAAACTGCTTATAGGTGATAATAAAGTGAAGTAAGTTTATTGACTACGTTACATACTCGAATATGTTTGTAAAAAGTCATTCACAGTCAAAATGAGTCATAAATATTGGACAATACAAACTTTTTGAATATAAGACAGCTCAAACATTTTAAAAATCTTCTAAAATATTCTGCAGCCAGAAAAAAAATCAACGCAATATCAATACAAAGGTTAACCAGCCTACAAATGAAAAAAGAAGAAACAACATATGAACTGTGGTTTTTAAAGTTAAATTGACTGAGAACTGAGGTAAAATGCTTAATACGCAGCCATGCAACGCTGCGTAATTGGAGATTGTTTTATATTTCTATATCTTATAATCGTATCAATTTTGATGTATATGAACTTGATTTCGTTTTCAATTGTTTCATTCACAAAATCTTTGGCATATCCATTATCTCTGTGATATTGAGGATTTTGCAGAATGGTCGCTGTAGAATAATAATTTGAGTGCTAAAGTGCTCATGCTAAAGGAACTATTTTGATTCAAAGGGCTTTTGAAGTATTCAACATTGTCGGATTTCTTTATGTTTCATGACAATAGTATTTCGGAAACTTGTAAACTAGGATGAGCAACTTTCCTAATTACCTTTCTTTTTCAGGGTTAGCTGAACCTGCAAGAGGACATAGATCCAGTAGAGGAACTTCAACAACGTTCATAACTCCACCAGCATTGATGATTTCGTTATCATTTACAGGCTGTTTTCTCAGGTGATACTGAGGAAGATTACTGCAATAAGATCAAAGTTTCACAATTTTTTGAAACTGGACTATGTGAACTGTGCTATAAGATGTTTATGTGTGTATAAATACTTGACGGAAAAAATGTCAAGGAATTATTAAGATTGATAACCCCTTTTGCTGGTACTGAAAACTACTCTCAACGAAATTTCTTTGAGGAACCGAAATCCTTCGATAGTTGTGTGTCAATTAACGTTTTGTATCTCTCAGTATCATTGATTCCAGGAATATCAAAGGTAATCTGGAGTTTTCAGAGATTGTGTCAGCTCAATGATGTTCCGCTCAAAGCTTGTCATTGTGAAACTGTATCAAATCCAGTCCAAATTTTGCATTTGTAGGCTTCGAATATCCTTGCTTCTGATGTTTCTCAACTGACGATATTGTAATATAATAAGAGTGATTACTTGCTAGTAATTCAGAAAGGGGAGATGAACCCAACAAGTAAATGAAATAATCTGGTGTGCTCAAAGTAATACAAATTATGAAACAACAACAAAAATTAATTGGCGCTCCGGGCCGACTTCATTGCTACCAGTGGCGCATTTGCTTTTTCATCTGCAGGAAAACCCGGAAAAACCTGCAGCACCACATCATCTGAAGATCTTGATCTGCCAGCGTCCTTTTTTTCATAGAATTGAATGTAAGGTGTCTCCAGAGGCTCCAGTAAATTCAAGATATCGCCAGAATATTCAGGAACACGAACGCAAACCAGTCAGTTCCGACTTTGATCAAGGCGTAATAATGACCAAATTCAACGCCAGAACCACAGTGAACTATGACTGCATGAAGATCATAATAGTGGTCTGCTAGATTGAAATGTCCATATATTTCGAACCTTAGTAAGGTCAATTAGAAATAACCTTATATTCACAATACTGTATGTGGAAGTTATATTTTTCCTACTATGTATGATTTCATTGGTGGTATATTTATGTTTGTTTTAATGACAAAAACTGATAATTTGAATATATACTTGCTGATAAGAGTTAAAATGTTGTATTGTCTGAATAAACTTCTGCAAGAGGCCCTTTTTGAGGCTTTGGCTATCATTATCAAAATATACTTTTGCGCAACGAATACATTTGATATCGAAGTCGAGTTACCCACATACATGTGCCATGTCTCAGTTTGGAAGCTACTTGAGCATGGTAGAGTGCCAAAAGTTGCTGATCTGTCAAGATATCTGTTAGATTTCTAAAGAGTAAACCCAATGAGTTAATTGTACTCGTTAAATTCAAACAGTGTTGTTTCCATGTCAAACATGCATCAATGGTAGTTCCCAAAAAATTTGTCTCTTCTTTTCCCAGAATTGACATGTTCTCAATTTGAAATTGAACAGGCACGCAATGTTTTTGTCGATTGTGAAATTTAACCAATTGTGTTTTGTTAGCATTGAGATAAAGAGAATTAGCTCCGGAACAGTTCATAACATATTTCAAAGTATATTTACATTTGTTTAAAAGTGAGTTTTCATCCATGTCAGATACTATTAAAGACGTATCATCGGCATACATTGTTAAAGAAGTAATCCTCATTTTTGATAGATATATGTTTTCTCTTTCGTTCTGCTGAAGTTTCCTTGGTGTTTGTGTATTTCTATTGCTTCTAAATACATTCGTATTGAATTATGATTCGACGTTTTCTCGGTATTTTCGAACAGGATCTTCTGTCCTTCGTCGAATAGTCATGTTCAGGGACTGCAAACTTCTCGGTCTGTCTTCATCGGCAACTGCGCTTGTGCTCGACTAAGCGGGTATCAATGATTCTTTTCGACTGACTGATATAGACTTTACCACATTTACATAGAATCCTGCAAACTCCCGCTGATTTGAGTGGATCTCTGCTGTCTCTCCACAAGATTTACTGGAACTGCCATTTCATCATAAACTGTTCCTCGAGTGTTGAACTTCATTTGGGATAGACTAAAAATTTGTGAAAGTTCTGGAATACTCAGATTCATAACAACATATTTCTGCCAGATGTGATTTTGTGGAAAAAATACTTCAATTCTGTCACCCAATTTCACTGCCACGCATGAAAAAGTTTTGAACGATTTATCCATCGGCAGCTAACATACAAACGCTTTCCACCTGTCGAGTTGAAAGGAATTTTATCGCCGAAAACCGAGAGACAATAACTTATTCAATCTGACCCTACTCGGAAATGAAACTGCTTTCTGTCCAAGAGCACATATTTGATTTATATATAGAGGTCAACATATCGATGAATATCGAGAATCTGAATTTGCATTTGAGTGATTTTATTTGTCTGGATTTGAAAAAAAATCCTCTACGCACCTCTGCTTTCAATGTAACTGAGTTCAATGAATCCATTAGCCTGAAAATATAGAGATAAAAGCAAATCATCACTAGAGGTTTTTTTACTCAAACCAATCTGTTTTTAGCCAGTAAAACGATCAGATGAGAACATTTTTCAGTCCACGTTTTCTTACTGTCTTCACTTCAACATTTCAATCAGTTGTGCTTTCATGTTCATCCTATTATCATGCCATTACATCGAATCAAATGTATGGATCTATAGGAAATGTAACAACATCACTACTTCCCACGCATGATTATTATTATTGAAAGAGAGTCGAACGGTTTCGTCTGAACTTCGTATAATTCGAAGATGATCAATTATCGTTGAACCGAAACTCAAAATATTCGTTTCTATTCCACATTCCCATTAGCGGGCAACTAAAATCGTTCCGTTCGGATTCTACGAAGCTCTGAAAGAAGCAACCGTGGAATCCCATCACCAGGTACAGTTTCCATTATCTGTATCTCTATCTTGTACATCCTCCCAAGGAGTTATCCTCCGAGGTCATCGTCCATTCTGTCCTTTCCAGGAAGGTCACTAGGAGACATATCCTTTATATTGGCAGGTGTAGGCCACGACTCGCCGAGCACACACTCTCTTTGGCAACCTTGAGGTGTCTCACGGTGGCCTCCACGAAGGTTTTGGAAGGTACAGCGACATTACTGTCGTTGCGCGGCTTCTTCAACCTTCTTGGGGTTCCCTCCGTGGAGGTGCACAAGTGAAGGAGCTCTCCAGCAGGGGCAGCCAGTTCCTTGCCTTCATTCAAAGCGGGGCTCTTGACACCTGCCGCAGGAAGTGCCCTTGCTGTTGGAGGGACAGAGCCCCGCATTACCAGAGGTGGGCTGGGCAAGATTTCGCCCAGTTCCCTAAGGAGATTCAGCTGTCGGCACGATTCCTTACATCTTAGCTTGAGTAGGCTGGTCCACGGTGGTATATTATGCAAAGGCTTTTGGAGGGTTTTAGTTTCCCTCGCCCTACTTATTTCTGCCACTGAACAGAAGTCCGGCGACCACGTCAGTAAGGCCACATTGGCAAGCATATTGGTCACAGCAACTTTGTTCTTCCCCGACAGTTCCGATGACCAGATCTGTCGAAGTTTGTACTGATACTTGCCGCGGAGAGAGTTTTTCACTGCTGTTACCTCTTGTGAGTGGCGTTGTTCCACCCCGAGGTAAGTATACGTCTCTTCGGCATCCAGATGGTGTAGGATGCTTCCATCTATTGCACATTTGTCTATCCCGAATTTCATACCGATAGCATGCATGTACTCTTCCACCACCCTCAAGGACTGATGGATATCCTTCTCTGCAGAGGCATAAAGTTTGAGATCATCCATATAAACCAGATGGGTGACCTTGTGCCTCCGGTTTCCGGGGGTGCCACAGTTATACCCTCGAGTATTTCTGAGCGCAACGGATAATGGCAATAGTGAGATAGGAAGGGCGCGCCAGCATTATCAACCAATGACCACTCCCCACACCGTGGGGTAAGTGATCATTTGGGTGCGAGAATCATGTGCCCTGAGCAAGCGCAGTGAGACAAGAATGACAGCCTTCTGCATCTATGCGGCTAAGATTTCTGCCTCAGTGCGGCAAGCCGGTATGATTTTAAAATTCGAGAGTAGAGAGGCTATCATTCCACCAAGGACTCCAATAATCAGAACAACCATCTTGACAGAGTGATCTGGAAAGAGTCTGCAGAGTTCGAAGAGAAAATCTCGATATTTTATCCGTTTTTCCTCCTCTTTTCTGACGATATTCGCCTAGCCAGGAGCTGAAAACTCCACACCAAGTATCGTTTTGCTCTGGCTTATTAGCTTGTATGAGCCTGAGGGTGGGGAACGAATAGTTCCAATAAATTCGGCACTTCTCGTTCCCCACAACGGATTCAATATTCCCCGGAGCGTAGGGCAACACCGGTGTCTTGTCAATACCGTAAGAGTGTTGTTATTATTATTATTATTATCATTATGTATTCACCGTATTTTGAACAATTATGATAACTTTTGATGTTTATATCCTCAGAATGCTACATGAAAATGTTACTTACAAACGGTGACAAGGATTAGTCCATTGTCATTCCAAATTCTGTTGATAAAAGTCCTGAACTGGAAAAAGTTTTTATCAGTACATAAATAACGAAATTCTAAAATAGCTCCTACATTCAGTTTTTTCCCATTTTTGAGATTACCATCATTTTTTAATTCAGTTCTTACAACTCTTCAAGAAAAAAAATCACATATATTCAGGTGGTAATTCGTTTTATTGAGCTGAACTACAGAATTATTCATTATTGCCAACCTCATATATGGAGTTATCCAAAGCACTATTTAAACTCCTCAAAAGTTTTTTTATACTTGTCACACTGGCCCCACTATATTTTTCAGATAAATCTAGTTGTTTGTTTTTATTTCGAGAAAAAGTGTCGCTCTCGCAAAAGTAATTGATTTTAGTTGGTGTATCAAATTCCTTCATCAGAAAAGAAGATTTCAAAACATAATTCTGCAACTGACTGCCATCGAAAGGCCCCTTATTGACATGTTCCTCTTGCTTCACCTTCACATCCTCCTCAGTATTATCTTCATCGTGAGTTATTTTCCGCATTTCTTCACAAAAAGTCTCAATATCCATAATATCTTGCTTCATGGAACGAAACTTTCTTACTTGAGATTCAGAAATATCGATAGCGTCAGCAAAAGGATCGTTGCTTTGTTTGCATGACACATTTTTCATGTCGTACATTTTTATTTTCACCTTGTCTGCTTTACCGGGGGAGTTCGGACTCGATATAGGCGTTGCTCTTATAAAAATGTAATTATTCCCAGGAGAATCTTTGTCTACAGTTGTATTCTTTTTTTTGGGTGGTTGCTCACTTTCAGCCCCAAATTTGTTATTCGTACTGAAAAATTTGTAATTTCTCAAGCGTTCCTCATTTCGGATTCGGTCCTGAGAGTCGTGAATGGATACATGTCGTGGTTCTTTTATCTCAGTCAGTTTGAATCCAGTTCTTTCCAAAGAATCTTCCAGCTCCCTGTCATTGAATGATAAGTCTCTTGGTTGGTAAGGTCTATATTTCTGATTCACATCGGCATTCATGAGCTCGTCCAAGTCATTCATTATTCCTTCTAGAGTTTGATCTGTTTTGACACAGTCATAACTTGTTTTCTCGTATATCGTTTCAATCTCAGATGACTGAGTAAATGTATCATTCACACTTCTGTAGGCGATTTTTGGTCTGCTAAAATATTTATTTTCCAGGGCTTGTAATTTCTGCTTCATTGCATGTATCGTTGTTAAGTATTTCTTCTTGACACAGTCACTGTGTCGATTCTTCTTCTTTGGTTTGTGTGTTGGTACTCTACATCCCTTGGAACTTTCTGCTTGTTTCATTTTCATGGCCCCTTTTATCTGCTCGAGTTGCGCTGCAGCAATATTCAGTTCTTTGTTGGTCTGCTCTAAAAAGCTATTGGGATTTCTATTGACCTCCAACGATGATGTTTTCGTTTCAGGAAGTTCAAGGTCTACTAGTTTTTTCACCAAGTTCTCTGTTGAAGTAACTGTGTCTTCTGCTTTCTTACTGTGTTGGCTTCTTGTGTTTCTCAAAATAGAAATAACTGGTTTTTTGGTGGGTTGTATTATAGCTTGTTCCGAACCCAGTAGGGGCATCTCCATCCGTATTGTTTTCAAATCGATCAAAGGCCTCACATTTTCTGTGCTTGAATGCTTTTCTTTCATCTCAATATGGTGTGTCCATAATTTTCAACAATATTTTTAAGAGCATACACTTTTTCAAATGTTTTTGTCTGTAAAACTTCAAATAGTTGGTTTTAAATTGTTATCCATTAAAAAACTTTGTGTTTCATCTTCTCTCGAATTTTTATTCGGTTCTATGATGAGCTGTCACGAATGATAGGAAGCGTTGTCAAGAACCATTACTCTATTCGCTTTCAAATTTGGGATCAATGCGTTCTCAAACCATTCTTTGAAAATATCAGCTTTCATGTTCATTGCAGTCGTCAAGTTTTTTCCACATAATTTCAAAGAATTCGGAACCCATCCTTCACTTCCTCCGCAATGCACTCCGCAATGATTAGTCGCGATCCTTTGTTTGCAGGCATGTTAGGCATACACATTCTCGAACCATCAGTCCACCCTTTCCTAATTGTGTCATGTGTGTCATACCAAGTTTCGTCCAAATAGAAAATTTGCCGTTCTTGTCTATATTTAGTTATTTGTTCTGATTATTTGTTACGCAATTCCACCACTCTTCTGCTTTCCTCAACTGCTTGACGTTTGTTTATTATTTTAAATCTAAATCCTGGTTTCTTTACCTAATTCTGAAGAGTTTTGTCAAAGCAGCTCACGTTATGACCAGAAGTATTCAATTTCTTCCTTATAATTTCAGTTGCAGGAATCTCATTACTTTTATAACAGTCGTATATTGATTTTTTTCATTGATTTTATTAGATGAACATCTAAAGGTTTTGGTAATCCTGTATCACATCGCGTTTTGCGTTCAAAAGGTTCGTTTTTGACTATTTTACGTACAGTTGAGGAAGGCATTTCGGTCAAATCTGATGTTGCTTGTAATAGTTTGTTTCCTTCGAAACATTGAAACATTCTCTCTGTGTTTCAATATCAAGTACTAATAATATCACACTCGTTATTATTATTTGTACTTTCTTTAGTAAATTTTGTATAGGAAGGTGTAATTATGCTTTGTTGTATTGCAAAGGTGGACACATTCAGCCTGAATTAATTACGTGAACATTATTAATCTTCCTTTCGAAGATGATCACTTGGTGATCGAAAAACGTAATGAGAAGGTGTTAAAATAACGGTTCGGTGTTGGGAAAAAACTCCAGTAATATTCAACATTATTAATGAAAAGTTTCTGATTCATGAAAATATTTTTTGTGAAAAGAATCTGATTTATTTTCTCTTATTTTTTCAGAAATCAAAGTTGGGCCGATTCCTCCCCACCACAACCAAGTGATTCTGGGAGGTGAGTATTGTTTTATAATACATGATTCAACGTCTAGATGTTGTTTGGAAAGAAACATGAGTTATTCCTGAAAATTAATAAATTCACTCAAAAATGTTACTATTTTCGAAAGACATTCAGATTTTTCACCTATAGTCAGTGGGCATACTTGAAGACTGGCTATAAATTGAATCATCTATCTCTCTATAGAGTAGGGAGGGTGAATGTAAGCCCACATCACTTAGGCCACATGTGACCCATTGTACATCCTCCCAAGGAGTTGTCCTCCTAGGTCATCGTCCATCCTGTCCTCTCTAGGAGACATCTCCTTTATATCGGCAGGGGTAGGCTAAGACTTGCCGAACACACACTCTCTTATTGACGATAACTTCGGGCACTCGCACAGGACATGCCTAACAGTCTCATCTTTCTGTTCACACATCCTGCATAGAGGTGTGTCCACTAGCCCTATATTGTGGAGGTGCTTCCTTAGTTGACAGTGGCCAGTCAAAAACCGTAATGTTAAGCGTAGATTTTTTGTGGTCATCGCCAGATATTTCTTTGGCGCCAGCTTTCCAGGGTCGCCAAGGGTGATCCTGACAAAATTGCATCTTTTGATTCCATCCCATCTCTTAAGGAATTGTCGAAGTCATGAAGCCGTAGGTGCCACTGGGTCCTAAAATTCTTAGTCCAACCGCTTCCTTGGCTAAAGAGTCGGCAATACGATTACCTTTACTCCTGTCGTGCCCTTTAACCCACCACAGGATAATGTTATTATCTACCTAGGCTTTAATTAAATCTTGGTGGCACTCTAGTACTAGCCCTGAGGTAACATGTTGTCTGTTCAAGGCTAATAGGACTTATCTGCTATCAGTGTAAGTTGATGGACTGCTACCACGAAGGGCGTTGGATTATATCCGACAAGTGTCAGTGCAGGATTCTTCACTGAAGTCATTCCTGCATATGTTGTTGGCTATACATCTGCGGCAATAGATTTTCAATTATTGGAGCACACTTGCAGACCGGTTTCGGGCTGTTTGAACACTCGTCAGTGCATGGTAATAATAATAATAGCGTTGCGCTCAGAAATACTCGAGGATATAACTGTGGCACCCCCGAAAACCGGAGGCACAAGGTCACCCATCTGTTTTATATGGATGATCTTGAACTTTATGCCTCTGGAGAGAAGGATCTCCATCAGTCCTTGAGGGAGGTGGAAGAGTACATGCATGCTATCGGTATGAAATTCGGGATAGACAAATGTGCAATGGTTCATCTCAAAAGAGGA
>NW_019296028.1:0-15291 GCF_000500325.1 Leptinotarsa decemlineata
TGATGATTGAAATATTATAAGCTATATAAAATTAATTTCGCTAATTGCCTTATCTAACGTTTCAAAATATAGTATATTGTAAAATTAATTTGAAACTAGCAGATAAGGTAATTTATGGAATTAATTTTATATAGTTCATGCTATTTCAATTATTATATTCACCTTACTATTACACAAGGACACATTTTGAAATTTATGTAGGACTAGTAGATGAGGCAATATGGGAAGTTAATTTTATTCAGCTTATAATTTTTCAATTATTAAATTTACCTGACTATTACACAAGGATAAGTAGATAAGGCAAATTGTAAAATTGATGTCAGACACTCAAGACGCAGGTTGGTACCTAGAACAGGTATCTATGGTGTGAATAGGGATAGCTTTGTAAGTATGACCAGTTTGATCTTCCTCTTGAAAATTATCACATGGTGATCGAAACATGTGTCGAGGATTGGCGTGAAGTTATCCACAGATTTCTGGCCACACATACTGACGTAGAGGAAAATAAAAATCTGTGGTTGGGATACGAAATTATAAGCACCCGTACTAATATCTGTGGCTGGAAATACCTATTCACTATAGGTTGAACGTGAAATTATTGGGACTATTTGGTGTAAAACTTTTTTATAAAATATTGAAAAAGCTCAGATAATAGCCGCAGAGATCACCTTACTTCTGCAGAAACACAAGGATAAGCCACTGCAAGGGGTCTTCTTCAATAACATTGGAGACCTTGGCTCATCAAAGCGCCTGACCTTCGCTTTTCTCAGGTCGGGTGGGCTGAAGTCGGAAACTGAGGGGTTCATCATGGCTTGCCAGGATGATGTTTTCGATACCTTAGTCTACCGCAGTCGCATGATGGGTATAGAAGTTCCTGACACAAGGTGAAGGGCCTGCCGCCAGGCGCCCGAGACCCTAATGCACTTGCTATCAGCATGTCCAGCATATGCGGTCTTGGCCTACATCCATCGACATAACGCGGCCCTAAGATTGGTTCATTACCATCTACGGGACTCTTACGATATTGACGAGACACCCGTGTTACCCTACGCTCCGGGGGATATTGAATCCGTTGTGTGGAAAGAGAAGTGCCGAATTCATTGGAACTATTCATTTCCCAAAGAGCCTGATGTGGTCTTTCTCGACCACCAGAGCAAAACGATATTTGTCGTGGAGTTTTCAGCTCCTGGCGAGACGAATATCGTCAGAAAAGAGGAGTAAAAACGAATAAAATATCGGGATTTTCTCTTCGAACTCCGCAGACTCTATCTAGATCACTCTGTCGAAATGATTGTTCTGATTATTGGAGTCCTTGGTGAAATGATCTCTACTTTGGAATCTTAAAATCATACCGGCCTGCCGCACTAAGACAGTCATCTTGGCCGCACAGATGTAGAAGACTGTCATTCTTGGCTCACTGCGCTTGCTCAGGGCACATGATTCTCGGACCCAATGATCATTTACCCCACGGTGTGGGGAGTGGTCATTGGTTGTTAATGCTGGGGCGCCCTCCCGCATGTATCGAGGCTTCGGGGGATAAGGCCTGACCAGCGCACACTACGCTGAAAATAAATAAATAATAATAATAATATAGCGTCGTCCAATCGGTTTCCGAATCGGAAGGACGAAATCCCGGCCTTGCGGCCACAAGATGGAGGCTAATATCACGTCGACGAGACAACATGCGTCTCGTATCCAATGTGTGATGGAGTACAGGGCGGCCAACAGGCCTTTCACGCCTGCAGTGCGGCGAATTGCCGCTTATCACATTTTGAATCGAGGCGTGCTGCTGACCACCAAAAAGCACTGCTTTGATAGGATACGATTGGTAGTGGCTGCTAAGAAGTCACTAGTGAGGCGAGCGAGAGGAATCGCGGAAAACCTTAGGTTCCGCGAGAAACCTTCTCACTTATTCCAAAAGCCTACACATGTTGTGAATAATTCAACGACTGCTGATCAGGTGGAATCCTTCTGGAAGGATATCTATGAACACCCGCATCCACTCAACTTAGTCACTCCAGCCCTAGCGTAGTTCGAAGCTTTCAACAGAGAGCTTCGACAGCCTGAGCTCAATGAACTGCACAACCCGATAATCCCGGTTGAGGTTCGAAGAGCTCTTGTGGATTCCAAGAACTTTGCTTAACCAGGCCCAGATAGGCTGAACACTTATTGGTGGAGAAAACTACCAAGCACCCACCGCCATCTGGTCAGAGTTTTCAACTCATGGATGGACGGAGAGCAGCCGATTCTGGATTGGTTTGTCGAGAGACGGACCGTTCTTATCCCCAAAAGCGGATATTTGTCGATTCCTAAGAATTACAGACCGATAACATGTTTGAATTAGTGTTATAGATTGTTCACAAGCATCTTATACACACGACTACTCACCGCAGTTAACCGAATGTTCGAACGGATATATGAGCAGAGAGGGTCGAAGAGAGGAGTAGCTGGATGTGAAGAGAACCTGTTCATCGATAGATGTGTAACGCAGGAATCGAAACAATATAAGCGTAACCTCTCTATGGCCTGAATCGACTACCGTCGATTTGATACAATATCGCATGAGCTCATCTTGCATTTGCTCAGATGCTTTGCGGTGCCTGACAAAATAGTGAGATGCATTGAACAATTGATACCACTTTGGCGAACTCGCTTTACCATATCATTTGATCAAGCAAAGTCCAAACAGGGTGGGTCACTTTCAGAAAGGGTGTATTTCAGGGGGTGATTTCCTCAGTCCCCTTCTCTTCTGCATCTCACTATTGCCATTATCCGTTGCGCTCACGAATACTCGAGGGTATAACTGTGGCTCCTCCGGAAACCGGAGGCACAAGGTTACCCATTTGTTTTATATGGATGATCTTAAATCTTATGCCTCTGGAGAGAAGGATCTCCATTAGTCCTTGAGGGTGGTGGAAGAGTACACGCATGCTATCGGTATGAATTCGGGATAGACAAATGTGCCATGGTCCATCAAAAAAAGGACGATGCGGGGACTACGGAGACGATGTGCAGCTCTTGATGGAAGCATCCTACACCATCTGGATGCCGGAGAGACGTATACTTACCTCGGGGTGGAACAACGCCACTTACAAGAGGTAACAGCAGTGAAAATATCTCTTCGCGGCAAGTATCAGCACAAACTTCGACAGATCTGGTCATCGGAACTGTCGAGGAAGAAGAAAGTTGCTGCAACAAACATGCTTGCCGTTCCAATCTTACTTTACTCATTTGGAGTAGTGAAGTGGACTCGGGAGGAGCTGTATCAACTCGACGTAAAGACCCAAAAAATGATATCTCTATGCATCTCTATAGGAGTTTGCATCCCAAATCATCCGTTCCACGGTTGTACTTCCCCCGACAACAGGGAGGCCGTGGACTTTTGAGTATGGAGTGTCTACATGACAGAATCGTACTGGATACAGCCTGTTAAGTCGTCAGGAATTCAGATTTCTTCCTCTGCATGGTCTGTGACCATGAGAGGGCAGGAATCGGAGCATTTCTCTTTAGGGCAGCTGCCCGAGCAGCTGATGAACTCGATATAGTTCTAGACACTGAACGAGGTGATCACAACCCTGTCATCGAGTTGGAACCTGTCCAGCAAAGAGATCAGATAAAAGCCGCAGAGATCATCTTACTTCTGCGGAAACACAAGGATGAGCCAATGCATGGGGTCTTCTTCAATAACATTGGAGACCTTGGCTCATCAAAGCGCCTGACCTTCGCTTTTCTCAGGTTGAGTGGGCTGAAGTCGGAAACTGAGGGGTTCATCATGGCTTGCCAGGATGATGTTTTCGATACCTTAGTCTACCGCAGTCGCATGATGGGTATAGAAGTTCCTGACACAAGGTGAAGGGCCTGCCGCCAGGCGCCCGAGACCCTAATGCACTTGCTATCAGCATGTCCAGCATATGCGGTCTTGGCCTACATCCATCGACATAACGCGGCCCTAAGTGTGCTATATTACCATCTACGGCACTCTTACGGTATTGACGAGACACCGGTGTTGCCCTACGCTCCGGGGATATTGAATCCGTTGTGGGGAACGAGAAGTGCCGAATTTATTGGTACTATTCGATCTCCACCCTCAGGCTCATACGAGCTAATAAGCCTGATGTGATCCTTCCCGATCACCAGAGCAAAACGATATTTGTCGTGGAGTTTTCAGCTCCTGGCGAGACGAATATCGTCAGAAAAGAGGAGAAAAAACGGATTGAATATCGAGATTTTCTCTTCGAACTCCGCAGGCTCTATCCAGATCACTCTGTCAAGATGGATGTTCTGATTATTGGACTCTTTGGTGGAATGATGTCCTCTCTACTTTCGAATCTCAAAATCATACTGGCTTAGCCACACAGATGCAGAAGGCTGTCATTGTTGACGGTGTGGTGTGTGGTCATTGGTTGATAATGCTGGCGCGCCCTCCCGAATGTATCGGGGCTTCGGAGGATAGGGCCTGACCAGCGCACACTACGGTGAAAAAAAATTAATAATAACGTTTATTCACACTGAAAAAATATACAAATACATATTACAAAAGTCACATACGATGTTGGTGTAGAATAAACTAGTTACCCAGAAAAATCATAGATTGCGCGTGGGGATTCATTTATGTAGTATTCCTTGTTATCATCTCTATATATATTAATATACCGAAAACCTATGTGATACATTAATATAACTACACACACACACACACACACATACATAGTGTTTCTTTTGAAGAATTACAGTGAATGTATCTCTATAAAGAAAAAAAATGAATAAAAAATCAGTTTTTCTCCCATTTATAATTTATACCTAAGAGCTTAGAATTTCAATCCTATATCCATATATTATGAAGCATGATGAGATGAATACAATGAAAAAATTATTAGAGAAAAGAAATTATTAAGAATATTAAATTATTTTGATATCCCCTTGAACCACATATTTTTCCTAACAAAATAGGTAACATACACATTCTTTTGACTCAACTATTATTCGGATCAATGAAATTACGAATATCCGTTCTATTTGAACCAAGCAAATAGTTCTTCACTTTGGTCCTGAACAATTTTGTGCTATTGATTCCATACTTAATATCATTTGGCAGGGTATTGAATAATCTTGTTGCAAGGTAATACGTGGCATCTTTGAGCTAGGGTTCTTGTAGCCGGATTTGTTTTGAGATTTGTATTAGTTTTGGGTCTGGTGACGAAGTGTTGAAATAACTATTTGGTGTTGGAAAAAAACTCCCGTAATATTCATTGAGAAAATGTAAAAATTTTTCCCAGTTACGAATATTGGATGATGCTTAGAGAAAATTAAGATATTTACAATAGAGTTGGAATATACAAATTTGTATAAAGATGAGGGAGAAATGTGGCAAAATTTGAATGTTTTTATCAAATTAGTAAACGAACTAGAATTAGAAATTCGTCATTTCAAAATTTGAACTTATAGATTGGTATCCAAGTAAAGTGGAAGATTGAGAGTAGTTTTGTCAATAATAGGAATTATCTGCTAAACATAAAAACAGTCAGAAAACAAAGATTTAGATTGGCTGTTACAGTAGGTTGTATTGAACGATCTTCAGTTTTAATCAACAAAGTGAGAAAAACAAGATAATTGCCTACCATAGATTTCAGTTTTCCTAGGGTCCAATTCCAGAATTTCCATCGAATAATTTTGTTGGTAAACATCACTGATATATGATGTAATTGGCCGTGTTCAAAAAACACTTCTTTGTGAGATTTTCACTAAAGTGTTTTACGAAAACACAAGACATGTTTCTCCACACATTGGCTTCTTCAGGCATGTCTTCACAAACTGCACAAACTAGATGGAACATTTAAAAATTGATAAATGACGCATTGCTTCCATATAGGTGATATTGTGACCAAGCGTATCAAATAGAAGTTTTGAAAAATGAGCAGAAAGTAGGTATAAATGTTTATTTTTTCATTGAATTACGTTTACTGCATAACTTGAATAATATTTTACTCCTATGTACTGAGAAAATCTTAAAGAGTGGAGTGAAAGTTTTCGGAGACAAAATTATTCTATTATGAATCTATCCACTGTTCAAGATCATTTCAGTATCTGGAATTGAAACGGCTAAAATTTAGTATAAATGAAAAAACCCTGTGTTATATTTTTCCAGTGAAATGAGTTTAAAATTGAATATTGAACAAGATCCTGCTTTTAATAGCAGCTAGTATTTCATGTAAAGTAATGAATAGTCAAATGTGTGTCTTTTAGTAGGAAGTCTATATAAAATTCAATTGGCTAAATAATCATACTGCTTCAGTACATAAATAAATATGCGATCACAACATGCAATCACACTCAGTTGAGAAATGAAAAAACAGATAAACTTAGTGTTGATGCCTGAAAAAATATTGGGAGAAATGATATGTTTCATCATGAGAAAATAAGCAGCTTTAGGATAGAGTTGATTTGTCTGCGAACCTCGCCTAGACGTCACCCCACCTGCGGAACGTTGATATCATTTCAGGTGAGAGGAACTAATACAGGTGTGATTTCAGTTGAACTTGTCAGTGAAAAGTGATATGTGTTAGGAAAAGGACAACTGCGTGAAACAGAAATCTGTTTAAAATCTGTTTAAAAATGAAAGGTAGTTCGAAGGTGAGTGCTAACAATATCATTAATATCGGAAAGAGTCGTTTAGTTCTATTGGATATTGTAATTATTATTTCATGTATTTATTCAACATCCTCAACTGATTTCATGTCATATATCTCTTAGCGACTGGAGAAATGTACAGTAAAATGGTTTATCCGGGTCTCTCATTCAAAAAATCAAAATCAAAACTCTGCCCTACTTTGCCAAGCTTTCGCTTCTAGTGGTAAGCTTCTTCAGTGCCTATAATTTATTTGGTTGTGGGTTTTTTTGGCAATGAATAACATTACAAATCATACTTACAGTAAAAATGAGTAAAAATCAATGAATTGAACATATAAATTGACGAAAGAAAATAAAACATTAATGGACTTTTTTTGATTTACAAATGTCATACCTTTACATAAATGTCATTTTTCAATGGGCATGATGATTTGATAATCTTTGACTCTAGAGGCAAAGTTGATTGATACAATTTTCATTATTATCATTTTGTTTTTTGGTGTAGTTCCAATAAGTTACTGTATATACTGCTGAGATTATCGATGTCAGTTCTCTTATTCATACAATCAGAAGACTTATTAATTTCAACCATTTCAAAGAAAAGGCATTTGGAAATAGTTTTTCTGTATGTAAAACTTTGATATTAGAGTAATTTGTTTTATGTCATGTTACGCTAATGCACATGATTTCTTATTAAGCTTTATATCACTTTCATGTGAAGTTTTTCTTTAAGAATTCTAGATGTTGTTCCAATATAATCCAAATTAAATCGCTTCAAGGAATGTTATAAATCACATTTGACTTTTTTGTAGTATCCGTTTTATATTTCAATATGGTATTCAATAGTTCTAATATTTTTTTGGCATATTTTGTTCATTATGAAAAAGTTTTATGATATTTGAAAATAAATTTCCAAGATTAGGTATAGATTTATTAGAGAAATTATTAAGTTAACTATTATCACACTTAGAGTGGAACACAGGAAACATAGAGCTAGTAACGATACTTGGGTGCAAGGGAGATTACGACCTTGTCCTCGAGTCATATAAGTACATATCTAAGTGATTCTTGAAAATGGCTGCAACGAAGGAACCGAATCGAACTATTCAGTCTGGTTGATGAAACCAGACATCACCAGAATATGGCAAATGAGACTTTGCCGAAACGTTGTGAAAATAATCCTCATGGGGATAAAATACACTGAACACGAAGCAAAACTCGAGAAAACAATCCCCATGAGGATTATTTTCACAACGTTTCGGCAAAGTCTCATTTGCCATATTCTGGTGATGTCTGGTTTCATCAACCAGACTGAATAGTTCGACCTCCTTGTGATCAGGTATCACTGGAGTCACAAGGAGTGTATGAAGTACCATGCCACGATTGTGACAGGGTTTACATCGGCCAGACCAACAGACGATTCAACATACGCAAAGATGAACACAAACTAGCAGTGAAGGGAAAAGTCACTACGTCTTCTCTCTTCCAACACGTACTGCAGACAGGACATAACATCAATTTGGATAACATAAAAATACTAGCAAGCAATGAAAACTTTTACTCGCGAATAATCAGAGAGGCTATCGAAATTGACAAATGACCTAATAATATGAACAAGAGGGATGATGCGCAAAGATTAGCATCAACATGGAGATCCGTTCCATCGCTTCGCACAAGCAATCAGACCGCTCAACCCCAGAAGCAAAACTCGGCACATGACAATACAGGTACAATAACAGAGGCAGTAGAGGCAGTAGAGGCAACTCAGGTAATAAGGCCAAAACAGATAGTCGAGAAAACACAGGTAGTGGCAGCAACGCAGGTAAAGGGAAACATCCATCCCTATAACGTGTAACAGAATAATTAGTGACTGGATTAACTATAAATCGATTCAATTCGTGAGGTTGCAGTCAATAGCTGGGCTGTTACGAAGAAAACTCTTTGTTATATGTCAAGCTTTCGGTATATTTCACACCTTCGTCAGGACAACTACAATAATAAGATTATATATCTTCTGAAAAATATATAAATAGGCAGAACTCACTAACGTGAGAATCAAATATAAAAAGGTTAAAAAACAGATAGAAAAACATGAAATAATGACAGTTAATAAAAATTTTTGGCTGACAATGTCGAGTGGGAAAATTCTGAATGATACTCGAATTACTAGATCTTTTATTTTGTTCTTCTTCTATCATATTTACACGTACCTACTGCTCACTGCTCTATATAGCAACTCTTATATTAGTGTGACCTGAAGCTATTTGAATCTCTAACTACTTTCATTTTGTCAGGATGTAACGAAATTTCATACACTACCTGCTCTGAAAATTCTCGGGCCTAATACATAGATGGCGCTAGTCTTATTGCAGTCACCACTTTTTCAGTTAGTACTAACCTTCAAAAGGAAGCTGTTGAATGATATTTTAATCATACATTTGTGAGTAATTGTTATTTTCGAAACAATAGATCAAAGTTATTCAAAACAATTGTGTTTCAATTTTACACTGCTTCTTGATGGGAAAAAATACCATTCAGGCGAAGCAATGGCTTGAATAGTATTATAGAGTAGAGTAGAGTACTTTATTTGACCATTTTACATACAGTTGTATATTTATGGCAAGTCACAAATATAGAAATCCTTGATCAGAGATAACATTCATCTACTATGAAATATAAGTAAAGAATATAAGTATGAATGAAATCAAAAATATAAAATCTTTGAAATATGTCACTAAAATTAAAATGTAGGTATGTTGATTTAATGAAGCCTTTCGTAAGTTGAAGATCCCGCTATTTCAATATATTCCTCTATATTATAGAAACAGTATTGGAGGAGAAANCAGGACATTTTCTGTGAAGATTCCTGCACTGACGCCTGTCTGATATAATCCAACGCCCTTCGTGGTATTAGCCAGGGGAGTAGTTGTTTTCTGATAGGCGTCAGTCCATTAAACCTACTGTGTAGATATATAGAGACTGGCTTGAACGTTTGAAGTTCCATTTGCTTAAGATTTGTTTACTGCCAGTCTTCAAGCATAGCCCACTGACTAATAAGAAAGTTATGTTTTCTTTTTAATGAAATGAATAAAACCACTTTTGTATAATCACCACATTCACATTTTAGTTTCATACTTGATAATGGGGTAGAACCCGAAACCGGTCATATAAATAAAATTATCTAGAGATTATTAGGCATTGTAGTGATCATGAATTACCAAAAAATAAACAAGTCATCAATCACACGTATAATATATGTTTTGAGATATACATTTGAAAAATTACCTATAGAAAAATATATTTTCATTTGAATAATTCGACGTCCCTGTTGAGTAACGTAGTGAAGTCGTTTCTTTATAACGATAAAAGAGACTCTTCTGGTACAGCGGACTACATGATTGTATCGCACGAAAAAGTGTTTTTTAACGAATATTGTGTATCCGAATAATATTAAACACTACAGCCAGTGATACAAAAACATATATTTAGTGTTCAGGAAGAAAGAAATTATAAGAAATTGAAAACTTGTTAGTTTCGATTGATATATGTGAGTCAAGGGTGCCGTTTGTTTAACATCCTAGTTGTCACGGAAGAAATGTTAATAAATGCAACGGTTTCTTGTCTATTGCTACATCTGGAGCAGAAAGTAGTACAAGGTTGAGGAAACAAAAGTTGGTCGAATAATATAACAAAAAATTTTTTCACACTGTATTGATTTTTTTATGAACTCCATATGATACATGAATGTTGTTGATAGTATGCCATTGATTCAGAGAAAATATTGATTTGGAATTTGGCCAATATCACAGTGTGATTAATTTTTTTAGGAGAGATTGAACGGTATGTTCGATAGTTTTGTGTTAACCTCAATTACATTCATCTGTGAAAATATTTTTTGCATTCTTTCGTTATATTATAATGTACGTGGAGGACTCAATACTTATTACTGTTTCTTTGGGTATCCTTCCACAATCTGGAAAATAAACAAAGCTATATGAATAGAGAATCTGCTAAAATTAAATAAACGGCAACCTGAAAAGTTCACTCAGAAAAGTTACTGCGTAATATTAACCACTTAGTTAGCAATTAGTCAGCAACTTGTCGAATTCATTGATTTAAATCACAAATTGGAAAAAACTAATTGAAAAAAAAATTTAGTTTCAATAGATATCTTTCTTCAGTTTTCGACGTTTCGGAAAACAATCTATTTCCGTCATCAAACCCCAAAATTCACTTTATAACATTTGCCTCAAATTGTAATTAGCTTCCATTCGTCTGACAGGCCAAAAAAAAAAATAAATTTCCAGATGTTATATTCGATGATCCACAGGTATACATACAGTGCATTTCTTCAATGTCCCCCCCTTTCATTTTTTGAACAGATAGACTCAAAAAATTGAAATTTGGTATGATGAAATTGATGCATGAATGCTTCATTTTGAAGTGAAATTAACATATGGAACTCTCAAGATGGCAACTGGGTCCCATCTGGGAAAAAGAAATTGAATGGAAAGGGGGGTCTTTTGACAGATCATTTTGAAGCTCCTAACAAATTTTTTCTAACCCTAGAATATGAAGTCAATATATGGAGTGTCTACATGACAGAATCGTACTGGATACAGCCTGTTAAGTCGTCAGGAATTCAGATTTCTTCCTCTGCATGGTCTGTGACCATGAGAGGGCAGGAATCGGAGCATTTCTCTTTAGGGCAGCTGCCCGAGCAGCTGATGAACTCGATATAGTTCTAGACACTGAACGAGGTGATCACAACCCTGTCATCGAGTTGGAACCTGTCCAGCAAAGAGATCAGATAAAAGCCGCAGAGATCATCTTACTTCTGCGGAAACACAAGGATGAGCCAATGCATGGGGTCTTCTTCAATAACATTGGAGACCTTGGCTTATCAAAGCGACTGACCTTCGCTTTTCTCAGGTTGAGTGGGCTGAAGTCGGAAACTAAGGGGTTCATCATGGCTTGTCAGGATGGTGTCTCCAACACCTTAGTCTACCGCAGTCGCGTGATGGGTATAGAGGTTACTGACACAAGGTGCAGGGCCTGCCGCGAGGCGCCCGAGACCCTAATGCACTTGCTATCAGCATGTCCAGCATATGCGGTCTCGGCCTATATCCATCGACATAACGTGGCCCTAAGAGTACTTCATTACCATCTACGGCACTCTTACGATATTGACGAGATACCAGTGTTACCCTACGCTCCGGGGGATATTGAATCCGTTGTGGGGAACGACAAGTGCCGAATTTATTGGAACTATTCATTCCCCACCCTCAGGCTCATACAAGCTAATGAGCCTGATGTGGTCTTTCTCGACCACCAGAGCAAAACGATATTTGTCGTGGAGTTTTCAGGTCCTGGCGAGACGAATATCGTCAGAAAAGAGGAGGAAAAACGAAGAAAATATCGGGATTTTCTCTTCGAACTCCGCAGACCCTATCTAGATCACTCTGTCAAGATGGTTGTTCTGATTATTGGAGTCCTTGGTGGAATGATCTCTACTCTGGAATCTTGAAATCATACCGGATTGCCACCCTAAGGCAGACATTTTGGCCGCACAGATGCAGAAGACTGTCATTCTTTGCTCACTGCGCTTGCTCAGGGCACATGATTCTCGGACCCAATGATCACTTACCACACGGTGTGGGGAGTAGTCACTGGTTGTTAATGCTGGGGCGCCCTCTTGAATGTATCGGGGCTTCGAGGGATAGGGCCTGACCAGCGCACACTACGGTGAAAATAAATAATAATAATAATAATATAGTGTCGTCCAATCGGTTTCCGAATCGGAAGGACGAAATCACGGCCTTGCGGTCGGAAGATTGAACGGTGTGTACACAACATGGAGGCTAAGATCACGTCGGCGAGACAACACGCGTCTCGTATCGAATGTGTGATGAAGTACAAGGCGGCCAACAGGCCTTTCACGCCTGCAGTGCGGCGAATAGCCGCTAATCACACTTTAAGTCAAGGCGTGCTGCTGACCACCAAACAGCACTGCTTTGATAGGATACAAATGCTAGTGGCTGCTAAGAAGTCACTAGTGAGGCAAGCTAGAGGTATCGCAGAAAACCTTAGGTCCCTCGAGAAACCTTCTCGCTTATTCCAAGAGCCTACACATGTTTTGGATAATTCGCCGACTGCTGATCAGCTGGAATCCTTCTGGAAGGATATCTATGAATACCCGCAGCCACACAACTTAGACACTCCAGCCCTAGCGCAGTTCGAAGCTTTCAACAGAGAGCTTTGCTTATCCAGACCCAGATGGGCTGAACACTTATTTGTGGATAAAACTACCAAGCACCCACCGCCATCTGGTCAGAGTTTTCAACTCATGGCTGGACCGAGAGCAGCCGATTCCGGATTGCTTTGTCGAGGGGCGGACCGTTCTTATCCCCAAAAGCAGATATTTGTCGATTCCTAAGAATTACAGACCGATAACATGCTTGAATTCGTGTTATAAATTGTTAACAAGCATCTTATACATACGACTACTCACCGCAGTAAACCGAGTGTTCGAACGGATATTTGGGCAGAGGGGGTCGAAGAGAGGAGTCGCTGGATGTAAAGAGAACCTGCTCATCGATAGATGTGTAATGCAGGACTCGATACAATCTGAGCGTAACCTCTCTATGGCCTGGATCGACTGCCGAAAGGCATTTGATACAATTTCGCATGAGCTCATCTTGCATTTGCTCAGATGCCTTGCGGTACCCGACAAAATAGTGAGATGCATTGAACAACTGATACCACTTTGGCGAACTCGCTTTACCATATCATTTAGTCAAGCAAGAGTCCAAACATGGTGGGTCACTTTCACAAGGGGTGTATTTCAGGGTGATTCCCTCAGTCCCCTTCTCTTCTGCATCTCACTATTGCCATTATCCATTGTGCTCAGAAATACTCGAGGGTATAACTGTGGCACCTCCGAAAACCGGAGGCACAAGGTTACCCAATTGTTTTATATGTATGATCTTAAATTTTATGCCTCTGGAGAGAAGGATCTCCATTAGTCATTGAGAGTGGTGGAAGAGTACACGCATGCTATCGGTATGAAATTCGGGATAGACAAATGTGCAATGGTCCATCAAAAAGAGGACGATGCGGGGACTACGGAGAGGATGTGCAGCTCGTAGATGGAAGCATCCTACACCATCTGGATGCCGGAGAGACGTATATTTACCTCGGGGTGGAACAACGCCACTTACAAGAGGTAACTGCAGTGAAAAACTCTCTCCGCGGCAAGTATCAGCACAAACTTCGACAGATCTGGTCATCGCAACTGTCGGGAAAAAAAAAAGTTGCTGCCGAAAAATGATATCTCTATGCATCTCTATAGGAGTTTGCATCCCAAATCGTCCGTCCCACGGTTGTACTTCCCCCGACAACAGGGAGGCCGTGGACTTTTAAGTATGGAGTGTCTACATGACAGAATGGTACTGGATACAGCCTGTTAAGTCGTCAGGAATTCAGATCCCTTCTCTGCATGGTCTGTGACCATGAGAGAGCAGGAATTGGAGAATTTCTCTCTAGGGCAGCTGCCTGAGCAACTGATGAACTCGGTATAGTTTTCGGCACTGAACGAGGTGATCACAACCCTGTCACCAAGTTGGAACCTGTCCAGCAAAGAGCTCAGATAAAATCCGCAGAGATCACCTTACTTCTGCGGAAACACAAGGATGAGCCAATGCATGGGGTCTTCTTCAATAACATTGGAGACCTTGGCTTATCAAAGCGCCTGACCTTCGCTTTTCTCAGGTCGAGTGGGCTGAAGTCGAAAACTGAGGGGTTCCTCATGCCAGAATGGTGTCTTCAACACCTTAGTCTACCGCAGTCGCGTGATGGGTATAGAGGTTACTGACACAAAGTGCAAGGCCTGCCGCGAGGCGCCCGATACACTAATGCACTTGCTATCAGCATGCCCAGCATATGCGGTCTCGGCCTATATCCATCGACATAATGAGGCCCTAAGTGTGCTTTATTACCATCTACGGCACTCTTACGGTATTGACGAGACACCGGTGTTGCTCTACGCTCTGGGAATATTGAATCCGTTGTAGGGAACGAGAAGTGCCGAATTTATTGAAACTAATCGTTCTCCACCCTCAGGCTCATACGAGCTAATGAACCTGATGTGGTCCTTCTCGATCACCAGAGCAAAACGATATTTGTCGTGGAGTTTTCAGCTCCTGGAGCTGAAAGAAGGGTAAAAACGGATTAAATATCGAGATTTTCTCTTCGAACTCCGCAGGCTCTATCCAGATCACTCTGTCAAGATGGTTGTTCTGATTATTGGACTCCTTGGTGGTGTCCACTCTACTCTCGAATCTTAAAATCATACTGGCTTAGCCGTACCGATGCAGAAGGCTGTCATTCTTGACGGTGTGGTGAGTGGTCATTGGTTGATTATGCTGGCGCGCCCTCCCGAATGTATCGGGGCTTCGGGGGATAGGGCCTGACCAGCGTACACTACGGTGAAAAAAAAATAACGTTTATTCACACTGAAATAATATACAAATACATATTACAAAAGTCACATACGATGTTGGTGTAGAATAAACTAGTTACCCACAAAAATCAGAGATTGCGCGTGGGGTTTCATTTATCTAGTATTTCATGTTATGATCACTATATATATTAATATACCGAAAA